>JAEIHY010019401.1:0-10460 GCA_018904565.1 Drosophila tsacasi
TGGAGGTATTTATTGATCAAGTAAGGAAGAGAAATCGATGTACACGGAATAAATCGCCGTTCTAATGAAATGCTAAGTATAATTCTTACCTTCTTAACAGGTTTTTTAAATTAATTTAATCCCGCTAAATATGTATATCACCTAATCATGTATTTTGAGCTATTTTTAATCACTAAAACTGTTGTTGATGTTTAAATAAAATAATAAGTGAGTCTCTACTTCATTCGGGCAATTGGAAGGCTAATTGGATTTATGGAATGATACCAAAGTAATTTATACCGCATATATGTTAATTAATGTATACCTAAAAGAGGGATTTATCCGAAGGTCAAATTAAGAAAAACACCAAATAATTTAAGGGAGAGCTCTAAGGGCATAGTCGAAGGTAACTGGCACTCAATTCTTTACCTTTCTGCGCCGCTCTAATTGTATTGTATCTCTCTTACTCTAGCCCAGCTTGTGCAACATATTTTCCGAAAAGTCAACCCAGGATAGCCCCTCATCAATATAATGATGACCTACCTACCAATACTAAGTTTATACTAAATAGAGCAGATCAGAAATAAGGAGAAAACAGTACGGAGATATTTTGAGGCAACGTCAATTTCGAAACCAAATATATACTATTTATTATTATAAAATATGTTTTGACGATTATAATCAATGTGCGAAATAATAATAATGTATTACGATAGTATTTTAATGGGAGTATACTTCTTACTCCGCTGATAGTTGCTCTTCCTTTTAAATTATTTTTTAATTTCTTTGGTACTTAGTTTAATGACTAAGATTATCATACTATGATGGCTCTTTAGAAAAGTCCCTCATCGGAGACATTTGACTTAGTAATGGAGTAGGGAACTGTGCCGATGATAGTAGCAATCTAGTGTCATGCTACCTTACGTAAGCTTCATTAACCAAATATAAAATTGTTACCATTTTGTACAGCAAGAGCATAAACCACTTTATTAAATTCAAATATATTATAAATCAAATATAAAATCTATATGATGAGTTTGAACTTATATTAGTAAAGCCGTAGGGGAAAATGTTTGTAATTTACACCGGTAGCTCATGTCGCTCAACAGCTCTCCGGTTTTTTAAAAATATCTCCACGAGAAAAGCCACTGTGGCCACACCATACCCAATGGCAAGGAGGTGCCACAGGTATTTTAGCTGCTGCAAGGATAGAGGAACGGGGCCAGTGTCCACATTTCTTTCAACGGTTATATTAAAGGTTTTCAGCACAAGTTGAGGAAAGCGCTGAGCCCAATACTCGGTAATGCCCGCCTCCTGGACATACATTACAAATCTACTCAGCAGCCATTTAAACATGGAATTATTCTCCAAAACATACATTCTCGGCAGATTTTGAGCTATAATCAAATCCTTTGACGTGCAATGATTCATTATTCCCATGGAGCGTAGACGCTTTTGAAAGAGTTGCCAATTTTTGGCGTACATTATATAGCCAAAGCTGTCGTTCAACGAATAAAACAGTTTCATTCTATCAACTGACTTTAAAATCATAAATTTCGGTGTCACTTGATTGAAGAACTGCGGATCGATGTTGTTCTCAATAAAGGAATGAATATACTCATCGGTAATGGTTGTCAATCCGCTGTCCCTTAGCTCCTCGAAGTTTCTCACCTCTAGGTGTTGCAGTGGCTTTGTAAGGATAGCACTCAGCTTGCAGCTGAAACAATTGCTGAAGATAAATCCGAAAGTGGTGATGGCCAGAGAAAGTTGGCGCAGGGAAAGGCTCGCCCTGCGTACCTCCGGAAATGGAAGGCCCAAAATGGCCCTGAAGGCTCGGAGATTCAAGAGCGGATTTAAGTTGGTCAGGCGACGTGGCTGACCGGTCAGTCGGTGGGTCACGACTAGAACAAGGCTCTCCACCAACACGAAGGTACTATAGACTGGCAGAAGGTACAATAGCCAAGTCTGGAAATCAAGTTTCTTCAGGAAGCTCTTTATGCTCCACTTATCACTGCATGGCACCAGAACTATCAGCGAGGCTGCGGAGGAGGGATTGGCAAAGTCCGATTGGGCAAAAATATCACCTCGTCTGATGAATTGTGGCCTTAACTGAATATCGAAATGATCTGATTCATTTTCATCATACAATTTTAAATCCAAGTTGTAGCTTCGGGCAAACTCTATAATTTCCATGTCTTCGCCATTGGAAATGGGAAAAAAGACGGTTTTCGTTTTCATGGGGATTGTAAATTCGGCGGGAACGATCTTCACAATGGCCGGCAAGCCTTTATAATCGCATTTAGTTAATGGGAAGACCCGGCCTCTGATGCTTGAAATATTTTTAACTTTTGAAAACCGCGGAGAGGGAAAAGCTTGAAAGCGATGAATTGACAGCACTCCCTTGGAGTGGTTGCCCATGGCCAGAACTATTATCTGAAAAAACCTAAACTCTACGATTCTTTCTAACATATCTGCCAAGAATTTCCTTGTTGGTTTCCTTTGAGTCCATAGGATGATTCGCTCCTGCCGTAGGTTTTCCATGGTTTTGGCCAAGGAGTTGAGGAGGTTGTGATCCAAATCGCCGTCAATGCAGACCATGGCCAGCATCTGTTTGCTCAAGATTCCCCTGACCTTTAAGGAGAACAGCTCGTTTGACCGCAGCATGGGTATTTCGCGTGAATTCCAGTGTTGGAGGGTGCAGTTTTTGTCCTGACCGTGTTGGAGAGTTATAATCGTCTCAATAATCTCCTGATTGCCGATGATCTTGACGAGATTGTTCAGAAATCTCAGCTGCGGTTCGGGTTCAGTACCCGCCATCAATGATAGGCGTAGTAAAAATACTACGATTACTTTTAATGCTGCTTTCATTTTTGGTTGCCTAAATCCTTGTTTCAAGTCTGTTAGCAAGTTGAGCTTAAACTGAGTCAGTTCGAAGTCGCCAAGTAGTTTTCTAGGAACGCTTTCCACTTATTAATGTCATTCAGGATTGCAGCTGTCAGATGAAACATAAACTCAATTTATTTAATTGCAAGTTGGAAATTAGATTACGAGAAAGCTTGGAAGGGGTTTTTTTATAGTCTGGTAAAAGTGTATTATAGGATTGTGCCAACCTGAAGTGTATGACATGTTTCCATCTCCATAACCATAGAAGTTCTTAATGTAGTTTAGTAAAGGGGAATTATTATACAATAGAGTAAATGTATCTTTTTCTCGTTCTTGCTCAAATAGTTAGAACTGAGATGAAACAATTCAAAACAAAACTTGCGATGTTTCTAATTGATATATCTTTATTATATATATATTATATTTTATTTTAAAATCAAGTAAAGTAACATTTTCGAAGAGTCTTGGCAATATTTGTCTTTTGATGAACTTGATAAAAAATTATTGGCTTACCGGGCATCTCGCAATGTAGCTCACTCGAATTCATTTTATCTATATTAATGTCTATTAAATATTTTAATATTCTTTTAATATTTTGTATTAAGTGGCCCTATTTAAAATTATTTTATTTATATTCAAACAGTGTGTGCCTGAAAACAAGTGTCTGTTTTGTAAACAAATAAATTACATTAAGGAAATTGAAATCAAAATAAAATCAAATCGGTTTCATCTATTAAAGATCCATTATTATGTTAATGGATCCGCTTTGAATCCGTTTGGCTTCAATTGGCCGATATTAACGCTGTGCTTTTACTGCATTTATCCCGCTGCTGATTGGAATCATATTGGCTTTGTAAATATTTTGCCACTTTTATGGGTCAGCTGTGCTTTCGCTCCCGCTCCATGTTTGTGCAACAATCGAGATCTGTTTCGGTTAACTAATTCCATTCCATTTGGCCACCGATCGGCGAGCATCTATCGATAGACACCGCCGAGCGACAATTTCCCTTGGCATCGGGGCTTTCCTCCGTCAGATCAGCAGTCAGTCGTGTACCGTTTGTTGCGCCGTTTGGAACGCGAGCGCCGCCGTGAGCGCCATTGTGAAAAGTGAAAATGGATTTTCCGCCTTGCGCCGTCGATGCGCTTGGGCCGCCGGAGCATGTGTCGCCTGCTGTCAGTGATTACCAAGTGTTTCCCCTCCTAAATTTTTTCCCAACCTCAGCAGCCCTGTAGGCGTGTGCCTAGCGGAAATGGAAAAACAAAATATTAATTAAAATAATAACTCTCATGACAAATACTAAGTGCTTCAATTTAAATTCAATTGGTCGGAATCTTTATTCGTGTGTGTTTTTGTGTAATTGTGTAAATAATCTATATAAATAATTTCTGTAAGTGACTCAAGTAAGTTGTGTAAATAATGCAATAAAATTATTTACCTTAAGAATGATTACAAACAATATGCATTTATACTAGAGAAAAGAAAATATACAAAATGCCAGAAGGGAATGTATACAAAACACTTTAAGGGATTACAAAATACATTTTTAAAGATAAAGCTTTAACTGCTAAAAGATAATTTGAACTTAATAATTCAATCAATCTCTAATACAAAAATTACATTTTATACACATTTTTAGATAGCCACTTAATAAAAAATCATCTATGGCCCAGCCCGTCTATTTAAATGCGTAAATTAAAATGTATACAATTTATTTCAACAATTTAAGCGCCATCACTGTAAATGCGGATTACATATTTATTATTGTTTTGGCTTTGGCCAAGATACGACCAATTAATTCGCTCAACACCTCAAGGCTTATGTGTCGCAATGATTTTTGTCGCCTGTCGCATGCTTTAATAGTTTCACTAATTTTAAAATTTATTACCCGCCCGCTCTCTTTGATTTACATATCTGCTTTATGTGTAAGTAAGCCGTTTTTATCACCTCCCGTGGCACTCGGAGTGAAGAAAATCCACCAGTTCAGAGAGCGTGTAAAAACTGTTTGGAAAATCGTCAGCAGCTAAGGCCGCAGCAAAAAGCTCGAGACGGGGAAATCCGAGGAGCTAAGAACAACATTAACCCGTCCCTGGGCGACGGGAACTCTGTGGCCAGAATGTTTTGGATCAGCCGCCTGATCTGGCATCAGTCAATGTCAGTTGGCCCAGTGCCAGGTCGGCAGTGTGGGCGGCGACAAACAAACAAACGAGCCAGCAAGCCAGCAGGCCAGAGAGCACTGAGCAAGGCAAAGTAAATAAATGTCGAGAGGGAAAGTGCCGGGCAGAGGTTGCACCTAGCAGCGAAAATCCTCTGTTCTAAATAATATCTTCAGATGATACTCAGCGTATTCCCCCCTTCTAATTCTCGACTCCCATGGTGCATGTCAATCTCGAAATGGGAAAATAAACTTCAAGTGGATTTTTGTCTCCACGCGTCAAGCATCAAGTGTTTTTGATGCGAACTTATGTACTTATATATGAACGTTGCCGCGAACAGTGCGTTTCAAAAATAGAAACTTTTATTTAATTTAATTTTTATGGTGATATTAAAACACAAACCCATAAGCTTTCAATAGTGCCCATAAAAATTGTTCTGCACAGATTTACATTTAAATTGTTAGTTAGTCATTATTAATTATTACTTATTCAGTAGACACTAAGCGCAGGACTCACGTAAGTGGTGGAAAAATAAAAAGCTTCCCCTTTCTGACATTTCTACATTGGCATAGCCACAAATGTTTGCAAAAAAGGCGCACAGAAATTCTCAAGTTACGATTCTGGGATAAGTTTTAAGTAGGCATTTTGTAACTAGAAAACCCCATTAAGTAGGTACACAGTTTAAAGATAGCAAAATGTCCAGAAAGAGGTTGTGACACTTTTGAACACCAGTGAAACACCTTTGGACTGTCCCTTCTATATAATTTTCTGCAGGGATCTTGGTAAATAGTCGAGTCTCGAATCATGTAGGGGAGAGTAGGGAGTTATGAAACACGCTTTGTTAAAGGGCCCAAACTTTTAAAATGTACGTTTTTTTAAAATTTTTTTAAATTGAATTTTTACAGCCTATATCCAAAATTTTGGGCGACTTTAGCTCGTTTTCCCGAAACACTGTTTTTTTTTTAGTTTTCAAAAATCGTGGGGAGTTGTGAACCACAACTAAAAATTGCGAAAAAAAATAAATGTTTTCAATCGAAATTCATTATTAGGATAACAGAATTGTAATGCTTTTCAGGTAAAAAATTTGAAAAAAGGTAAATTTTAAAAGATTGGGCCCAATAGCAAAACGTGCTTCAAAACTCCCCACTCTCCCCTATTATTATATATTATATGTTATTATTATTATTATTATTATATTATTATATATTCTATTGCTATATCATTAATATATTGTTTATATATCACACATACAACATATGACAATCAGCACATCAGATTCGTAATCAACAATTTTCAGATTTGCCGTGTTTTACATCTCCCCACTCGATGCGTTTAATTTCTCCCCATTTGTTACTTTTCTAAAAATCGCACCGCGACAGCAACACAAAAAATATTTTCTCTCAAATTCTTCTGTAAGTTAAAAGCTTAATGAATGCTGATTATTTTGCATATTAACTTTATAGATTCACTTGCAACTGTTCATCAGGATGCCACACATGAAAATTCTCGAATAAACTTGTTGCACAAATTTTAAAACAGTGTGTGGGAATATATAAAAAAAGGAGTGATATCGGTGCAAGTTCTCGATCAAATTAAGCATTGGGGTTAACAAAATGTTGACAAAAAAAAAACTATCGGAAAAGCCACAAAGCAAAATCTTTGGCAATGTTTCACGACTCCCCATGTTTCATAACTCCCCACTCTCCCCTACCTACATATTATATATGAAATCGACCAGACCGGACTAGTCGGTTTTAGCTAAACCATTTGTTAATCAAATTAAATAGTTTGCTAGAATGTAAATAATAAATAATTAATCAAATAAAATAACACACTTTTCAATGATGTAATTATCGAGTTGTTAATCTGCTCTCCTTCTATCTATCTCGCTATATATGAACATATATCAATTTATATTTTCTCCCAACTAGTGTTCTAATAATTATTAAATATTCTAACCTCACTTTAAATATGATAATATCTAAGTAAATATTATTATCTCATATCGTTTTGTATTGCCTACTGTAGAATTAACTCCCACCAATAAGTTATAACTAAAACCGACTATTAAATCTGCATCCAGAAAGCCTATAAATCTGAAACGCACTGTCCTTAATAAACGTGTTAATATGTATGGCCATATATTTCCGCTCGATCGCAAACATATGTTAAATCGTCGACAAAAGCATGCCAAGTATTCATGGCATATTTTTCTTGTGCCTTTTTTTTTGTCATATTATTTTAATTTCTATTAATTTTACGCCGCCTCCCCACTCGCCGAAAATATAAATATTTTAGCACATTTTTTCTCTAAAGAATTCTTTAATGGATTTTATTGACTGAGTTTTGAGCCTATATAGGTCGGGGCAATGGCATTGGCCAAGTGCAAAATTTATTGTTCATTTATCATTAAAGTATCTCATTTTTGTTGCCTTTCAGTTTGTCCGTCTGCGTCTGCTTTACTTCACGTTGAAAATATTTATGATTTTCGGTTTTATTTTATTTCTGAACTTGTGCAATAATTGGCAAAGATATAAGATGTAAATTCATCAATGATATAAAGTGTGTGCCATCTGGTTGAAGGCTGTAAACTTGAACGACTTATGAAGTGGGTCAGTGCTTCTGAAATGTAAACAGTTTGTGTTAGAAATAGTAAGAGAACTGATTATAAATTATACGTATCAATTCCAAATGGATCTTGATCTTCCATATGTATATTTTTCGCATTATATTCACCTGCATCATTTCCGTTTTCGTATTTCGTGCCAAAAGTAAGATCGTCATGCACTTGGCCAGACCAGAAACCCCCTCTTTTCCCCTAATTTTTCCAATTTTATATTTGTTGATGTTGCTTGGCTTTTATCTATTTTGTATTTTCAAAATAAATTCCGTTCATTGGAAGCCGAAATGTGTGCAAATTGCGCCGCTGTGAAAATCCCAAAATTGCAAATTATTCTCCGAATCATTAAAATTTATTAATGTTGATTGTGATAGTATTCCGTTTAAGGGAGGCATCTATAAATTGAAATTAAATATAGTATTTTATTTTGGATCTTAAAGTACGAAATGTAGTTTCATCTATAAATACAGATACTTTTGTACATACATATGCTGTATTTATTTATTTATCTACTTAAGCGAAATTTGTTTTTCCCCGAATCTTATCATCAAATTTAATTTTTTTACAATGATCTTGCTGCTATAGATTGTGTTTTTAATGTAAGATTTAAAGGTACGAAACGAAGATTTCAATCGATAAATACAAAATCTTGTATACCGGTTTTATATATTTATTTATCTATTTAAGCGAAATTTATTTGTCTTTCTATGAACTTATTTATTTGTCTTTCTTCGAATTGTATCTCCAAATTTAACGATCCATATATCTTTCTGAACAATTAATGCAATTTAATGTATGATTTAAAAAAACGAAATGTAGATTTCAATCGATAAATACAAACAGTGTTGTACAACTGATGTGTTTATTTATCTATTTAAGCGAAATTTATTTGTCTTTCTCCGAATTTTATCTACAAATTTAATTATCCGAATATCTTCCGGAACATCTTTTACAATGATCCGGCGCTTTCGTTCGCCTCTTTTATGGTGACGTCAATGTGAAGAAGCCCTACGAGAGCAACGATTCGAATAGCTATTTATTTATAGACATATGCTTGGAGAATCTGCGAGTATCTTTCTTGTGGTTTATTTTATTGCTGGCTATAATTGGTTCGTTTATGTGCAAAATGGATGGAACAGAGAAAGAGAGATAGAGCGATGCGAACATCCTGAACTTGAAATAGATGCATGGAAAATGAGGGGAAAATTCAGGAGTTTCGAGGCAATTGCACTCGGATTATGATGTTGTCGGGCGCAGTGCAACGTGATTAGTTTATTTTTGGCTCTGCTCGTTGCAATTTGAACTTTGGTTTGAATGGAAACACTAATGACTAAGGAGTTGCCGCTGACTCAAGTGCAGATCTTTTCAGGGCACTGGAAAAAAATATTGAGGTTGCCAAATATGATTTAAAATTGGGGGGAATGTTGGCATACTTTTAGGAGCAGACTTAAATGGAGAATGTTAACTTAACTATTCACAGATATGTTTTAAAGTTTTTCATATTTATAACTCTGACACCTTAATTCAAATATTTGTATTTATTACAAAGCGACACAAAAAATATAAAAATATCTGAATTTGTTATTATTTCAAGTAGTTGTTATATAAAATCTAAAGTCAAGTTAAAGGGCTGTTAAAATTGAGAAATATATTTATTAATAATCTCATAGTCATATTTAATAAATAGGAATATTTTAAATAAATAATTAATTCATAACATGCAATTATATTGAAAATAAAATGCATTAAACTTCCACCTTAAGGAATTTTTCTACTAGCTGAATAAATAAAATCATAACTTCTCAGCAGATATATACATTGGAATAACCCAGCAACTTCTGCAAATCAACAAACAAAAACATTGTACAATTTTCACTTTCCATACGGAAATATTCAGCAGATGTCGAATAACTCAATCTAAGCTCGGACTTTCAACAATGCGCATTCTACAATTGGCAAAATTTGTTGTTTTCGCCCTTGTTGACGTTGCTATTGTTGTTGCTCATTGGATGACACATAATGACGAATAATAATCGCCACAACAATGGCAATAGGAATAGGTCAACGCAGGCAGGCTGGCTCTGGCGTTCTACGCCACCAATTAATATTCATAAGCAATTATCAAGCTAACCATAAGCTCTGTATTTGGTTGTCAGTGTGTGTTTCTCTAAACGATAATTAAAACAAATTATGAAATGTGCTTTCGAGTAAATTGTGCAGATAAAAAAATTTGTTTTAAGCATATTTTTTGCATTAATACATATTTAAATCCATTTAAAAATGGTTCCATCTAAATCAAATGATAAAAGCAAAAACATATTCCGGGGACATATTTATAAATTCAAAAAGTGTAAACTTATTTCTTGTTTTTAACAGCTTTGTACCTAATTTTCCCAATAGCTATCTTACACACATCCTTAATTACTTGTACTCACCTAACCCCTATGTAATCAATGGTTTATTATTAAAATGAGAGTATTTTTTAAATATGGAAAGTAAAGCCCAGAACCAAGAGAATTTTTACTCAACTCACCCTTATCTAAATTATTCAAATACTAATAATTAAAATAATTGCAAAAAAATCAGTTGTTTTGCCCATTTATTTCTCCCAGTGAACTCACACACACACATGCTTCTAGCACTCACAGTTGCTCGCCCGAGTGTTGTTACTCACATTTGTCCAGCATTGTCATCATCATGATGAGCTCCCTGATGATGACGATCGCGACAGTGGACGCACTGCATGGAGCGTTTACTGAGCGACAGTCGCAGTTTAGCCGCCAGCCAAGTCGAAGCGCCAGATCCGCATCCGTAGACCGAATCT
>JAEIHY010019406.1:0-11851 GCA_018904565.1 Drosophila tsacasi
GTATACTATATATATATATACACTGGCTGCAGCTACTTAACTAAGCATGAACTTGCCCTCCAAGAAGCTCAATCAAAAGTTCCTACACAACGACCGAAACTTCGAAAATTGCCCACGACATTTGATAATTGGATGTGTTTTTGTGGGTAATTGATTTAACGGATTTTTGTTTTGTTCCTTAAGTTGTGCATTTTGTGCAATCTCTCGAGAGAGCTGGGTCCTGGGGGAGAAACCAAAAAGGATAGAAACGGCAAGGGTACACACAAACTGTCACCGAGACTTGTTGACATTTCAATCGAAACACTTGAGGAGCCTGCCTTTTTGCTCCTTATTCTCCTTCTCCGCCGCCGTGAGGTATTCAAGTGTGCATTTCTTAAATAATTATGAATACACCGCGCGGGGAATAATATTCGTATAGGTGAATGGTCGTCAATCATGCCAGGACCTAGAAGGAGTCGCTCTTTTGTGCCGGCGACATTTGACAAATTGCCATCCTGTCCTGTTGTCCTTTTGCCATTCGATCCTGCCGTGTCCCATTCCGAGTCCTGTGTGTGTTTGTCGTCGTCGTCCTCGTCAACTGTTTGACAGTTTCTCCCACAGAGCCAAAGGGGAGAGCAGCGAGCAGCGAGAAAAAGGAGAGAACTTATGCTAATTGTTAAGTTAAATATTCCTTCCAACCGAGTACGTCTTTCGAGGGATGCCAGGGAGCCTTTCTCGAGCACTTTAGCCTATTTTGTATGTGCTTACAACGAGTATTCCAAGGATAATAAGAATTTACGGGTGGAGAGCCACTGAGAGCTAAGAGGGTTTGCCGATTTCTTTCTCATAAATCTATGCGTGTGTTTTTGGTGTTGTCGTACGAATTATGGGAAATCTGTCCTTATAATGTGTGTAATATATGCTACTTAATCCGTATAAATATCGCAGCCGAATACAAAACTGAGTGTGTGTAATTTAAACTTTAACAAAGACTTGAAAAATAATGAATACATAGGCACTGCACGTGTTAACTAGACAAAAAAGTACATACTCTAGGGAGCCAGCATATAAATAAATATATATATACATACTATATATTATACACTCTATACTTATATACAAGTTTTTCTAAACAATCCTTCTACATAATTGTTTCAATTTGTCCGAGAGCCAGACGAATCACAGAACCACATTGCTGACACGGAGAAAATGCCGAATAAACCTAAATAACAACACAACAGGATAAATGCTGAAATACCTCCGATTTAAGCGAAACATTGTTACTTTACAATTCATTGAAGAACATGAAAAAGTGCACGCGGAATGCAAAATGCAAAGCAGAATAACACGAAAGCAAAGCGAAATGTACAAAACTTCAAAATATACAAATATATTTCCTACAGATAGTGTTTATTTATTGTGTAGCCTTACGGGGACTCTGTTGGAAGCTAAACCTAAAATTGAGGAGTAACACCACCTAAAATATAAATATACACATACAAACTACAGAACAACCTATATTCATATGAATGAAAAATGTATATGTAAACTTATATGTATGTGAATTTAAATTATTCGGAAATAAATAAACTAAAAACAAAAGGAAATCTAACGTCTAGTACTTAAATTACGTATTTTATTATATGATTTTTTAATTTATTTACAAATGTATAAAAATGCTCCCTTCAAGGTAACTTTTTTTTAAAACTAAACTTTTCAAAGGTAAAATTTCCAAAAACAAGTTTCAGGAATAGTTTTTAACCATTGAAAGAATATATTTTGGGAATTTATTTATGTTCTTCAGACTACAAAAATTTAAAAACGGAATTTTCAGTGTAGTTTTCGAAAGTTTGGCAACTCTGTCTATGGCTAAGCAGTCGATTACAAGCAGTGTCCCGCAAGCAGTCGTGTAGAATTCAGGTAAATTTTTTTGAAAAATGTTAAAATTTATTTGCAGCTAAATCCAAGCAGTTCAGATCGGAAGAGTGGCATCACTGCCAAATTTAGCGGCAAAATTAAAAAAATTTCGATGATTTTTTTATGGCATGCATGCAACATATTTTGTTGCTGTCTGAGGCGGCTCTACAGCTCGATCACCGAGAACACTGTACGTATGGCTTCGGAAGGCTCTTCTCACTGGTAGCGAAACGAAAACAAAATTACTGATCTTGTATACATCGGTTTTTGCCTTTCGGTTGCCGCTGGGGGAGCTCGAGCGCTCCTAAACGACATAAATTTGGTTCTTCTTTGCGACGAAACTCGATATTTAAATTCGATAAATGATAGAAACACAAAAAGGAATTATTTTTAGTCTCTAGGGACTAACTTCCAGTATATAGCTTATTCTCATGATAAATTTAATTTTAAGCCTTCCCCCGCCCAAAAATTTAAGTACCCCAACAAATGATTATACTTTTTTTTTAATAAACTTCAGTAGTAAAATCAGTGCAACTTGTCGCATAAAAATCTGATAACATCGTGTGGAAGCATACAAATATAGGTATTATGTGTACTTATAGATAAATAAAAAATTAATATGTGTACATACATATGTCTCGCACAGATAAGAGCTGAAGTGTTTTGAACACTCTAGACTTCATGGTTGCGACATATGATGAAACAATAAATTGTTTGTGCTAATCTAGCAAGACAGGTCTTGTCTTTCTAACATTCGAGGGGTCCCAGCACCAGTTTTTAGCATCGTATTGTCATGATCTTATTCGTACTTGGAGATAAAGTCGTAGCGCAGAACAGAGGCCGAAAATAGCTCGCCAGCTTTAGCTGACGCACGCTCCGAGGTGCGTCCCGGCAGGTGGATAAGCACATCAGCGCCCACAATGCTCTGTAGGCGGCTGCTGATTTGATCTCCGACGATCCTTGCCTGTAGTTCACCAGCCTTGGAAACCACTGAGGCGCGCACGAACTCCGGACGTCCATCCAGGGGCAGCTCGTTAAGCAACTTGACTTGGATCACGGGCAGGTTGCACTTGCTGCGATCCCAGCCGGCTGCCCAGCGGATGGCGGGCAGGGCGAACAGGTGGAATGTGACGAAGGCAGAGACGGGATTCCCGGGCAGGCCAAAGAAGTACTTCTGATCCCGGCTGGCAAAGGTCATGGGCTTGCCCGGCTTCATGTTGACCCGTCCGCAGTGCAGTTTGAACTGTAGATGCTCCAGAACGGGCTTCACAAAGTCCTTGTCCCCCATAGAGACGCCTCCGCTGCAGATGACAAAGTCTACTGTCTCGAAGAGATTAACCAGCGCTTGCTTGGTCTCATCAAAGCTATCGCTCAGCACAGTAGTTTGGATGCAATCGAAGCCGAAGTATAGCAGCAGCTCCTCCAACATCGTAGTATTCGAGTCGTAAATCTTGCCCGCTACAGGCTGATCCTGGGGAGCCAGCAACTCGCTGCCCGTAGACACTATGGCCACCTTGGGACGTCGCACTGTCGACCGCTTGCCCACGGAGGCCAGGAGGGATTTGACTACCACGGGCGAGGCGTCTGGAAAGGGGAAGATGCGATCCTTGGTGCTCAGATCATGGCCCACGGCCCGTACATCCAGGCCAGCCTGTGGCTCCACTAGGATGTCCACCAGGCTCTCCTGCCCGTGCTTATCGCGCTGCAGCAGCTTGGTGTCCTCCACCTGCACCACACAATCCGCCTCCAGGGGCAGCGGCGCTCCCGTGTTAATCTTGAAACACTCATCCTCCGCCAGAGGATCAGCATTTGGCGCTGATCCAGCCGCTATAAAGCCCACGACGCGCTTGCTCCCGGAGAAACCGGTGGACTTCATGGCATAGCCATCCTTGATGGAAGCCCTGAAGGGCGGTATATTAACCGGCGAGGTCTGCTGCCACAGTAGCTTCTCCAGGTCGCTGGTCCTCTTCACCGTGTCGAAGATGATGGAGAGCACCTCTTGGACGGGCAGCATGGGAAAGGGCGAATTGCGGTCAGAGTCGCTGCCAGCTCCTGTTTTGTGGGGACACACATGGGCCGTTCGCGTGATGACGGTAGATTGGGATTGAGGTTGGGTTCCTTGGACTTCCGCATGGATTTTCCTCACCAGAGCCACCTCGTCGCCGATGAGATGGACGGCATGAGGTAGCAACTCGCTGACAGCCTCAAAGCACTCGGTCACGGCCTTTTCACTGCCCGGAAAGTTCAGGATCAGCGTGTTCCCAGCAATGCCACAGAGTCCCCGGGAAAGGGCTGCAAATTTGGTCTTTTGCAGCGATGCCAGGGCAATAACCAAGGCCAATTGGGGGCACTCCTTGTCCAGCAGCGGTTTCGTCGCCTCCGGGGTCACGTCACGCGGCGCAAAGCCAGTGCCGCCGGTGGTCAAGATCACGCGCAGATCATCCCGAGCGATCCACTTGTGCAGCTCCCTCTGGATGAGCTCCTTCTCATCCGGCACAACGCTGGCTATGACATCGGCGTTCTGGAAGGCCTCTCCTATGATCCTTACCAGCTTTGGGCCGCTTTTGTCCTTCGCCGGCTCCTGGTAACAGGTGTCACTGATGGTCAGAACTCCAAAGGTGATAGCCTCCATTACGTAATGGTCATTACTGTCAAGTGCGGCGAGTAAATGAAATAATTAAATAAAATGAATTAGCACGCAAACTGTTGCCGGTTAGTAGAGGTGGTAAAGCAGCGATAACCATAGTATCGGTACATCGATTGGAACTTTCCTGCATCGATGATTTCTTCGATTGCTTAGGCAGCTTGTTATCGGCGCCCCCACCCTGATTCAAACCATTTTGCTCCAACAACTCAACGGAAGCGGTTGTGCCGCGGAAAGTCTTTCAAATGTCGCGCGCCAAGTCTCTTTAAAAGCGAAATAAAATATATAATTTTGCTAAGAAAAAGTGACACTAAATGAGAGTCAGTTAAATAAATTAAAAACAACTTTTAATCTGAAAAGTGAGACTACCATATCGAAAGCTCAGTGAACTCGGTAAATAAATCAAAGCGACAAGTGATTATCCGGTGTGTGTCTGTGTCTGTGTGTGTGTGGAAGTGCAATGTGTGGGTGTAGTTGTTGTGGAGTCCTTTGCGGCTCCTTTTGCATCCCTTTGGCCAAAGTGGCGCCATTTTCTGTGTGATGCATATTGTTCTCCCATTGCAATCAAAGAGGAGTTTCAGCCACAATCACACAGGAACAGTGGAGCTTCCTTCAAAGTGGAAAAAGATTTAAGGATCAGAAAAAGCTTAAATTTATTAACAAGAATTTTGATTTTAAATTGTCGTACAGATAACAATAATAGTATGCATCAAGATACTCATCTAAAATTAGAACCACATAGTATATAATTTAATGGCATCACATTTTTCTTCGAGAAATATTGCAAAATATTGCAAAATCTACTTTGAATTGTTAACTTCAAACTCTGGGCTTACCCAACTCACTTCCTTTTATGGGAAGCAGGACTGTAATTGTGCAAAGACAAAGGCATACTACTCCCCGCTCAACCTCAAGCTGCATATGAGTTAATATTTGTCTAGTTTTTGAACATGCCGCCTTTGTCTTATCCTTTGTGTTCCCTCCTCCTCCTACCCCGTGCACTCGTCTGACGTTGACGCTGAAGTTGACAAACCAACCAGGTCCTGGTCCACTTTGGATGACAGCATCTTTGAGGGGATGGCCCCACGGGGGGATCGGAGCGGTAGCGGAGGCATCCACATCACAGCAAATAGCTCTACTTTCCACTCTCGCTGAAAGTGCTATCCTTTTTGCAGGATAGCTGCACTGCATCGGGCTGGGATGCGAGTGTGAGCGCCGACTCCCTGGCGCTGTAAAATATGCAATTAGAAAGACATCAAAGCACAGTCACCGCTCAACTCAACGCTGATAGCCGGGCACCACCCACCCACCTAGCTTCAGTCACCACCCACCACCCACCACTTACTTTGCCGCCCGCCTCCCCCGGCAGAACCTCTCTCGCTTTCGCTGTCGCCGCCGCCCGCTTGCTTTGCTATGCGCTTTGACAGAAGCACAGACGACGAGCACTGGAAAAAGCAAAGAAAGCCCCAAATTCATTGCATATAATTGTTAGGACAGTTTTTAGTTGTTCTTAAAAAATCTAAAATAAAAAAATATTATTTGGAAAAGGATTGAGCAATATTATAGGGTTTCTGAATTAAAGTTCTTAGTTAAAAAACGTTTAAAAAGATAGAAAATTCTATCAGATTGCAGACTTTTCAAATTTTATATTTATTTCAATATTTTCTAGTTGTAGAAAATTATGCATTAAATATAATAATAATACACAAGTGTGCAGTAAGTGCCTGGATAATCTAAGTATTTCTTTTAAAGTGCAAAGTGCAAGGACACTAAGCGAAAAACACAGAGAAAGCAAGGGTCTGGGCGAGGGGCGCTCTTCAAGTACCCAGCCCGAAACGAGTCTCATCATTAGTGCACGGCCCCCTCCGTTTGTCTCACTTTGTTTGTCGGCAGCTACCACTGGCGCTTTTTGATATTATTTATTTATATTTTTCACTTTTAATAAAATGTTGTCGCCGTAGCCGTTGCCTCTGCCTCTGCCTCTGCCTTTGCTCTTGCCTTTGCCTTCGCCACTTTGCTTTGTGAAAATGAAGGAACGCTTTGCCAAACTGCCTGCCTGCCGGCCAAGCGAGGTCAATTGGCTTAATTACTGTGTGACAGCTTTGTGGACAAGTGGCACAGGCGGAGGATAGGGCGAAGGCGTGCTCCGAATCCGAATGTTTCCACACTCAGTATTATGTATATTTCAGCAGATAGCTCAACTCCCTATCAATAGAGTCCCTTGTCCCGGGCATAGGGAACATTAACTTTAATCGCTTTTCATTTTTTGTCTGTGTTTTTTCAATCACTATCTAGTAACGAGCATCGCAGACAGAGAGTCCATAAATATATACACACAAAAAATGCGGAAAATGTTTGGTTTCTCTTAAAATTAAAATCTTAAAAAAATAATATTGAGAAAAAAAATTCTAAGAAATGTTACCCAAATATTCAAAAAAGTACACAATTAAAGTTGTAAAAAAATGTTGTTTTAAAAATATTTAGATTTATTGATCGATTAAAACTAAGCAAGAAAAAAAGCATTCAGAATTAAAATAATAATAAAATTATTTGTTTTTTACACTTTGTTTTTCCGCAGAAAGATTTTAATCTTAATAATAATTATTATATTATATTATATATAATATTAATAATAATTATTATATAAAAATATTGATTTATCAGGTCTACTTGGGAGCTTCATATATTTAAAAATATTTTTGAAAATTCAGTAAACAAACAATAAAAAGATTTATCAACTTCAAAGCTGAAAATAAATGTTTAGAGAAAAAACGTACACTTAAGCTTAATTTGGTAATAAAAATCCTAGCAAAAATATTAAATTATATCCCCTTTTTTCTGTGTAGGAAACATCCATTTGTTTATATTTTAAAACATTGCGTTATCGAACGGATGCCCGTTGGCCATGTAGATGAACCCAGCAAAACTTTGACTTGCACTTGTGACACACTCATTTTCCTTTCCATTTCCATTTCCTTCGATCGGATTGACTTATCAGTCTGCGTGCACAAAATGCACTCAACACAATCGGCATAAAGTGCGGACACAGTGAATCAGTGAGCGAAAATCCACCAGGAAATAGCGATTAAAATGCTTCCGATTGGCTGGGCGATCCTGCTGCTCCTCCTGCCCTTCGGCGTGGTGAGTGCTGTTCGCCAGCTGGAGGAGAATCAGAGCACAAAGAACGATCACCTGCACTCCACGGAGCGTCAGGTGCGAAGGCGCACCAACAAGAGCAATGCCTCGGTGGACCATCAGCGTCACCTAGCTGGGGGAGGAGGAGGAGCCAAGAAAAATAGCCGCAGACCGGCGGAGGCATCTTCCGTGAGCCTGGACTCGGATGACTACGATTGGCTGGAGGCGGACACCAGCGAGGCCATCGATAGCTCCGAAACGGCGGCTTTGGGAACTGTGAAATCATCCGGAGAATCGCCTGGTAAGTTGATAAGAAAGTGGTGACCCAGTAGAGTGACCTTTGGCGGGCCCTTCAAAGGCAGCCGGTTATCAGAAGAGTGAAAAAAAATCATGTATGACAAATGGCTTTGACAGCGTATAGTGGGGAAATTTTATTATATATTTTTTAAATTTATTATATGTGTAATAAATATTGTATGATTTATTTGTACAAAAGAAATTTACGGTTTTAATGGATATTTTCACATTTTCTAGATAGAAATAGATTTGATTTTTTATGTTTTATATTAAAATCAATAAATCCAATTTAGGATAATTACACAGGCCGACAAAATCAGCTCGACGCTCTGACCCAGAAAGCAGGTTATACTTTTCCGAATATAACAATTTTTAATATTTCATAAAAAAATTAAAATTGTGAAAAATTAACATTTTTAAACCTAATATTTAAAATTCAGACTTATAAACCTATTAAAAACTATCACAGAAAAGCTTTCCAATTTAAAATTAATGAATTTTTGGCTTAGTTATGATCGATTCAAGGGTATACAAACTTCGTTTCCCCGAGTCACCGTACTTCTTGTTTTTCAATCAAATCTGCACTGAAAACACATTATTATTCTCCAAAGGTAATAATAATAAATGACAAGTTGGCACTACTTTGAATGATTATTAAGTATTCCTGTTTGATTGATAGAAAATGTATTTATAAAGGTGTGCTACTCGTTCACATACCTTTAATATATAATAATAAAATGCAAAACTTCACAAGTTGTTTTGATGAAATGTTATCAAAAATATATGCCATATCTCTCAGCTATCTTCATATAATAAAATCCATTCATTTCAATAAATTCCCTCTTAATAATCGTAGCCAAAAATGTAATTATTTCATATTATCATATATATTTCAACGCTCTGACTTTCATTCTCATATGCTCTCCCTGAAACCCGCATTTTTAGGGCTGGTCAGCTTTAGCTATAGGAATATAAATACTAGTCGCGACCCCGCCCACTTGGATTTGCATTTAAATGGAAGCACACTCCTCTCCGGACCGCAGCCACACACTTAATCAAAAGCAATAATTTTCTTTCTGAGCGCGAATGAAATGTTTTAATTGAAAGTGCTGATGATGCCACTGTTTTTCAGATACATGTGTATCTCTATCTCTATCTCTATCTGTATCTGTATCTGTAAGTGTCTCTGGCGAATGCGTGTTGGAATCAAGCATAAATTGGAACTGTGTTAAAAATTAGTTTAAATTGCCACAAAGCTGGGCAGCTGCTGCTGCCTGATGGCGCCAGCATAAGGCTTTTGGGATTTCGAATCGGACTCTGAGCCACCCTTCTCCGGCGATTTTCCCCTGACTGTTTTATTAACTCCCAAGCTCTCGAGTGAATTATGGACTGGGATGGGTGCCAGTGTGTGTATGATAAATGTGTTAGATTTCCAATGAAATTTTATGGCCTGCTCGTATATGTCGCCGCCGAGCTGCGAGCTTAACTGATTGCCGCCGGCTCTTTTTCGCAAAAGGAAATTCCTTGGGTAACCGGCGAGTGGTGTTGTGCATCCGAAATCATTTGAATTGTGCGGCATTTGAAATGATTTGCATACAAATAGGCAGCGATTGTTTCTTTAGATGCGTTGCGACCATAAAAAAAGGCCTATTAAACACTCATTTCTGCTGCATTCACGTTAATCAAATGGGTGGTCGATGCGTCCACTGATGAATGTATCTCGTTGGTATGTATCTCTATCTCTGCGAATGTCGGAAAACTTCGCAGCGACAAATCAGCTGTGACACTTGACATGGGCCAGCGAATCGGAATCGGAGACCGCCATTCAGGGGATTTCTTTATTTATACATAGAAGACACCCCATTCCACACAACTACTACGCGCGGAAGAAATTTTAATTTTCATCAACTTGATATATACACTTTGAGATCAAAATGGGTTTGTTTTATGATATGAAATTAAACAGGGAAAAATTAAAAGAAAAACCACATTTTTATTGAAAATATATGGGATGATATTTGAGGTAGAAATGGGTTAATTTCTATTTTTAATTTAGTATATGCATCAATTTAATTTTTTATATAAATTTGTGTTATTTGTTTAATAAAAATGCATCATTTGTAAAGTCGAATTCAAAGAGATACCTTTATGATAAAATAAACAGCAAGCAACTTCAATTTTTATGTTTTGATTTTTGCAAAATTTCCCTTAGAATATTTTAAAGCACTTAAAGTAATCTCTATAACTTAAAAATATAATTTCCGTATAGTGCATTGACAGGCAACTTAGATCATTGGCCACAGTAAAAACACAAATAAAAAAATAAAAAAGCCGCCAAAGACTGCGCAACTTTGCAACTAAAACTGAAACTAAGATAATAAAAATAGCACTCAACGGCACACTATGCCGGAGCAGGCACAAATGAAAACATTAACAGTTTTATAAATAAATGGCAACTGAAGAAACTGAATCAGAATTAGAATAAAATCGAATGGGGTTGAATGAAAACAACGCCCGGCAAATCAAAATGGCATTTTCCAAGCCATTTGTCACACATTTCGCATTCTCATTTGCATATTTGAATCCCATATATTCCTCTAAAATCAATGTTCACAACAACATTTATTTCGGTCGACTTCAAAGTAAATTTCCGCTAAAATTAGTCACACAACCCGAGAAAAAAATAATACAAGAAAAAATTAAGAAAGAAAGAACCAAACTGTATGGACTCGCTTGGCCGAAATGAAAATGGCTGGGCCAAAAATACGTGAATAGTCAAGGGGGAGATCTTAGCCGGATCCTTCGTTGGCAATTGCACACTTAATTAATGGGCACTGCTTTTGATCTTCTGTGAAGTTCAGTAGCCCCCCAATTCCATTCGCAAGTGACAAAAACTCAAATTTTTCACGCACTCAAACGAAACTCTTTGAACCTCCTCCAGGCCCCAGTGCCCTGTCACACGTCCCGGTTTCGGAGATCCGGAGATCGGAGCACGGAGAATCGGGGACATGTGTCGCACATGTCAGACATGGGAAGCGCTTCCAGCTAGAGATGGTGAAGGGATCTTCAGGGATTTGGTATAAAATTAATTACATTATGCGAGCCACGATTCACTGATCTCTTCGAGCTAAAACTCGTTAATATTCATCTCGCTAGGATAACCTGCTTATCTTACTTGTTCGATCTTGAATGCAATCAGAATGATGCCAATTATAGGTAAAGGCAGGTAAAACAAGTTTACTGGTGATAGGGAAAATGTGTATAAAATTAAGTATGTTTTTAAAGGCTTTTACTTTTTCAAAATATTTAGTTTTGGAAAGATTTTTTGTGATATTTAGAGCTTGCATCGTACTTTAAAATTATACATTTTCAGAAAGATATACATATTTAGCAACCTATCAATTATTTAATTTTAAAAATATGTTGCTCAAAGGATTGACAAATCTACTTATCTATGAAATTGGAACTCTTGATGAATAAATATGCCATTATTTATATTTCTGTACTCATTATTTTCTTAATTATGAATCTAGATATATTTTCTTACTATTCCCTCAAATATATATCTTAATTTGCTCAATATTTTCCCGAATATGTTTTCCTTACCCATCCATCGTGTCACTCTGTCATCTCTGACCACATCCCACCAAGCTCCCCCATTTCTTTTCGCCAGAAAAGTCCAACACCCAATGAGCAATCTTCCAAATGAACCAAAGCAAAGAAGGGGGAAAATAAAAGAGAAAAACAAGCAATAAGTGCTTAATAAGTAATCAGTCACCAGGCAAACTTGTAGATAAGCCGGATACCCTGCCACCTAATTAGTGCGAAAACCAAATCCCCTCCCCCCATGAAAGGAGCAACGTGATTTGTGCCAGAGGA
>JAEIHY010019410.1:0-14927 GCA_018904565.1 Drosophila tsacasi
CCTCGATCATTTCGCGTATCATTAAAAACCAATAAAAACACCCAATTAAATGCACAGTACAAGAACAAATGCCACTTGATCCTTTCACCGCCGCTAGTGGGACATTCACATCCACGTCCACAGCCACAGCCACATCTGTGATCTCGCTGCTGTTCTGGCCCTGTTCGGATCGCCTTTGCCGCTCGCATTTCCGCTTCGCGCTGGCTTCTTGCCAAAATAATTACGCGTACAAAACCATTAACAAGTACAAACGATTGCGCCGTCCCAGCATCCCCAGCTTTGCCTTATTTCGGGTCAGTAAAGACTGTGAGATGCACTGGGAAAATAGTAGAGTAGGACTTGTAATAACCCATCCAAATATATTTGGAAGGTGAGTTTAATTTTCAGATTTATTTACTTAAAACTATTAAATTAACGCATTTAACAACTTTTTATGTCATTCAATTATTTAAATTGGAACATTTTCCTCAGTGTATTGTGTGCTAACTGGTTCTGTTTATTTCACCTCGTTTTAGTGCCGCCGATGCCGCTGACCATGTTGATGCCACACATGACGTTTTGGGCGAGGGCCCCTCTATCTGGGGCTCCGACTCTGGCCCATTCCCATTCCCAGATTCAGATGCAATCCCAGTGGCAGGGTCCAGTAACCGGCAACTGGCAACCGGCGATCTCCGATCGGTGGTTAGTGATCAGTGATCGGGCACCGGCAGTGACGTCTCTGCTGGTCCGCTGATTTATTTTATTTCGCGAAAACTACATAAATATTAAAAATTATGCTTTACAGAAATATGAAATAAACATATGCCCGATACACGTTCTTTGATGTTCCTTGTTGGAGTCGCAGTCTCTCCTCCCGGACCGCCGGCTGTCGGTGGTTGTCCATGTTTTCGTAGTTTACATTTCCTACTCGAGTGTGATTTTATTTGTGCTGGAACCGCGCTCATGCAGCAGCGGTTTAAGCAAACATAATTGGCCTTCGCTTCGATCGGCGGTGTTTGCATTTCAATAAACAGCAAACCTGCGTGAATCCGTACATTCGTGCGCATGTTGAGCAAAGTATAAAATTCCCGACACCTCGTTTAACTCAATTTAACAGCACTTGGCACCATCCGCAGGTTATCGTGTTTTTATTTTTTATTTTTTGTTGCTTTTTGCCGCCCCTCCGATTGGCCTTTGTGTAGTTTTATGACTCAATTTAATGTCTTTCTTGTGCTGCGCGTGTGCTGTCCGTTTGACATCCACTCGCCACCCACAGACTCAACGAGTTCCGTTCTTTATTCCGCTCCTTGATGTGCCAGCACTCCGGGTTATCACAAGTCGGAACTGAAATCCTGACAGACGCATAATAATTTTTTTATAAAGTCATCGCTGCGCACTCAGTGACTCATGCGACCCAGTTTCTGTTAATCGATGCAAGGAAAGTGATTCCTTCTCTGATTCATTCGGTTGAAGAGATTCACATTTCAGTTATGAAATGCATTAATTGGAAAAAGCATGATTTTATAAGGAATTTGTATTATGTCTTATTTAATGACTAACTAAGAAGAAAAAAACATGTTTAATCATTGAACTTTAAGGCTTAAGGTTATATGTTCGTTCTACCGGCCACTAAGTGCTAAAAGTTTAGTTAGTTACAGAAAATATATATCAAGTCAGAGATAACTCTTTTTTATTAATAGAATGCCTAAAGATAACTCCCTCTTATCCGAAGGCAATTTAAAAATATAGTTAAGATAACATTTATAGTCCACACTTTTATTCTACGATCCGAAAATAGACGAAACGAGTTTCTCTTCGGCTAAATATATATTTTATATACTCTAAAATTTGAGCTGAAGAAAGTAAAACAAGACGTGGCGTGGGCTGAATAAATTGGCTGTTAAAATTAGCTAATGAATATGCACCAATAAGTGGCCGCAATCGGTTAGAAAGTCAGAATGCCGACCCGCTAAGGTCGTCGGCCATGTCATCGGAGGGGGTGAACACGGGTTTTCCATTTGGTGTATTGATGATACAACGAATCGGCGGCAAGGTCACTGATAATTTCTCTAATCAGTCACTTGTTTATCGCCCCGATCGCCTTGCGGAACTACTCTGAGTTTGCGAATATGATTGCCAATTGGCATTTGCTCATAACCGGGGAGCTTCTGCCCCTGGCAGTGCCATTGGTGTTGTCGTCGCTGATATCGTTATTATTATTATTCCCGCTCTGAGTGGCAATGCAGGTGTCAAGTGGCGGCAGCGTATCCTTGTTGTGGAGCCGCGATCGCTTCCGCTGCCATATATCTTCCCCAGAAACACCCTCTCGTGACTGATGATCAACATTTGCTTAGACAACACGAAAATATTGACATTATGGTCGAAAGCCAAGCCTCGAACACGATTTCGAACAAGTTTGCCGGCGGCAGAGTCGAATAAATGACGGTTCAACAACTGATCTGGATGATAAGTTATACAATTTTATTCGGACAAGGGATCACGTCTCCATTTCTCCATGTGTGACAAAATATTTCCATAACACTGCGTTTTTTGCACTTGACGGTGTCGGTCGATGCCAACGACTATTATTAAAATATTATTAATTGCAATCGGAGCCTGACTGCCTACCAGTCCGGCTGACAGCCGCATAATTAAAATGTCATTCGGTTGGCGTTCACAATGAAGTCGTGAACGGCGAGAGCTCCATTAACAAATTGCGGAATCGAATCGGAATTGGGAAATATCAAAATCAAAATCGTTATAATGGGAGTTCCTCCCTCGAAACAGGGAAAATAAGTCAATAAGCCAAGAGCAACACGTGTTTGAATGAATGAATGGGGCGGCTGTCGTAAAACCATAAACAATTTTCATTAGAGAAACGTTTTCATTCTTATGCTAAATCAATTCATATGCTGATCGATCGGTCTACGCTTGTGTGGCTTTTTTCTTCTTATTTTTTTTTTTGAACTTGTGCCGGCAGTCGGGGGGAAAGGGAGCGATTCTGAATCTGGGATATATGCGCACACACCTTCATTAATTCGCTTTGGTAGCCAGCGTTTTTCATTAAAAAGCCGTCAGCGTACAATAAATTTTTGACCATTTTTTGTGGTGATCGCGGGCTCTGATCTCGGTTGTTTTTTTTATTTTTTTTCTTTCAGTTTGCGCCTGCTGAGCCGATTTCGACCCCGGCTCTTTATTGGCTTCATTATGGGCCCGATCGCTGTATGTATTTATTTTGCGCAGCCAGGCGACAGAACATAATTTTAACGCTCTTTATCGCGCCGCTCCGCTGCGAATGCGAATAATGCGCATGCGCCATTCGATTCGAGTTCGAGAATTCGTTGCGAATATTGATTTATGCCCCCCGATCTTGTATTGGAAATCTCGAGAGTCGCCGGTTCCACTTGGCTAACTAACTGGCTAACTATGTATATCAGCGCATTTGATCTTCTGCCTCTCGGACTCCTGACATCCATAAGAACGACACGACAACTTAATCAAAGCTAAGCACCGATCATAATTTATCAACCAGTGTCAGCCGGAAAAAAAAACAAAACAAGCCGCGAGACAAGAGAATACAATACGCAAATTAACAAAACTATTATTACTGCCTGACTAACGGTTCCAGTCGACCCCCGGTGGTCCGGACCCAGTATATCCCTCTCTTCTAAGCCGACCTCTGGCCGGTTCGCCTTGGGTGAGTCCGATTGTCGGTTGGATCCGTCTTGCCGCGTCTCGACTGCCACCGTACGTTCCATTTAATGGCATCATAATAGAACATACTTAAAGCCAAAACATATCTATTATCCGGGCATCTTCGAAGAGGTCAGAGCGCGGAAGTTCAGTGAGGCCCGAATGGGATCGCGATGAATAGATACGGTTTCATATGAAGTCCAAATGTGAGAGGGGTTCAACACTGTGGGAAACAACTGTGTATTAAAGTAAACTGCTTTAGACTTTGAAAATTGTGTAAAAAATAAAAGCTGCAGGTTAGTTTTTCTATTAATTAATTAATCCATTAAACCATTAGGGTAGTTTTTCTAGAGATTATTTGTTCTGTAAAGGAAAAACTTCTTTTAAAATTTCTTTCAAAATGTGTATAAAAAATAATTTGTTGTTTTTAAAATAAAATTTCCTATATCCTAAATATAGATATTTATTTAGTCTACTGTAAACCCCCTTGCGTCAGAGAAGGGGAAGCCCGGAAGCTTTGCGGCGTACATGTGTTTTTTTCTTCAGCCATTTAATCTGATTATATACAACCTGTTCGGAAAACTATCAAAAAATTATAAAGATAAAAACGTCATCATTGATTTTAGGTACTTCTATAAAAATATGAGCTTTTATGCAAAACTAAATCCTAATAACAAGTAATAAAACCTTCAACCGAGTGAATGTATCTAAACTCGCCTTTTAATATATAAAATGTGTTTTGAAAACTCATAAAAGCCAATCAAAGTATTACCTTATTATATTCATATTTAACGTTATCTTCATAAATTTCGCGTTAAAAAGATGAACCCGATTGGATTACAATAGAAACTGATCAACATTAATTTGGTACGGAAGCTTAAAAGTCACCGGAAAATAAACTTTAAATAGATTAACCCGTTTTGGCTTTTTACTTATGTTTTTAATTCCCTTACGGCACAAGGGTTTTTAGCTCTTTTCAAATATTATCTCCTCGATTGAAGTAATAAAACGTCTGAATATTAAAACAATACCCAAGCTCACACGTCATCATAAAATGCTTAAAAAACCCTATCAAACTTTGACGTCATAATATGCCTTTAAATAGGTAAATACGCTTTAAAATATCTCTCAAACGTCGGCAATGTTCTTAGATACCCTTCGCTTAGGGTAAGATGAAAAGCAAAAGCGCCAAATTTCATAATTCTTAATTAGCCAGAAAACTGAACTAGAAGTCGTGACTCGCGAAACTCGTTTATGCCACCCGATCGCTTATGCCTGAATGACAAATGATGCATAATCAGCCTGCCAGACGACGGTGTAGTTTCACAGAGAGATTCACACAATTAACGATCAGATTTATATATTTCTCATTCCAATAAGACCAGGCAGAGTACAGCACTGACAGTGTCCCATGCATATGTATGAGTTGCCGCCTCCGTTAAGAGGGCAAACGGACGCATGGGAACGCGTGAGTTTGGTAAGTGTCTCTGTTGAGGTCTATATCCGTTGTCCACATTTTCCACATCTTAGATTCACCACGCGCAAAAATCAATCGGATAAACTGGACTTTCTGTCGTCCTCTGATTTTGGCTTCTTACGGTGTCTGCTGGCCAAGTCCATAGAAACTAGGCCTCCCACCCCGCAGAGTCCTGCCACGTACAGATAAAAGATGAGGTGGAGATAGTCCACCCAAGATTTTTGGTAACCGCTTTTGTCACCTCCTCCGCCATTGTCTTCGTCTTCGTCCCCGTTCTGTGCCACTACCATCAGTTTCGAAGGCTTCTGCAGATCCATGGCTATGCACATGGGCAAGTACTGGCTGGCCTTTCTGGGCTTAAAGATGATAGACTTGGCTTTTGGGAACGTCTGAGAGCTCCGGCTCATCTGCTTGTTCCTCATGGCAGTCTGGTACTGGGACCACTTCGTCGACACTTGCCGGCCNTGGGCGACGGAGTGCTGGTCAGGCGCTCCAACCGGAGGCAAGAGTCGTACTCCTGGCGCGAGTTCTGCCGGTGCAGCGTCTGGTAGGCCTCGCAGATCTTGATGAAGACCTCCGAGTCGTGCGACTGCGTGTTGGCGTCCGGATGGTACTTCTTTGAAAGCTCAATGAAGGCACTCTTAATCTCCTGGTCGCTGGAGCAGACGGGCACATTCAGCACCTGGTAGTAGTTCTCGCCGCGGGGGGGCGGCTTCGGGAGGGTCTTGTAGTTGAATCTGGAGCCGAAGCCGGCCAGGCATCGCACCGGTGGCAGGTGGCCGATCTGGAATCTCCTCAACATTTACGTGAATTTTGGTTATCCAGAATTGTTACTCTAAATACTCAAACTTTTTTTTTCTTATATACTAGTACATGAGAAAGGAAAGTGATTTCAGTTTATAATTTTTTAAGGCAGCTGACAGCCTGCCTCTGAACGGGAAGTTGTAAATAAAATTGAAAAGGTATAGGGTCTGAAATCGGTGTGCTCAATTAACAAAATAAGTCATGACCTCCTCCTTAATCACACATAGTTTCAGGGATGGTTAGAAGATCGCTGCCCGATTACCGAGTTGAAGAGCATGCAAATATTCATCCCTGACTCAGCCAGTGGGGTGTGTCGAATGCCCCATTTTTGGCAGCGGGGCGACAAACTCTTTTTGTCAATAGATGCGGGCAATAAAATATCGACCCTGGGCCTATATAAGCGCACCATGGCCAATTCTGTAAACAGTTCGCACAGTTGTGCCATGATTTGTGGCCATTATCTTGGCGTCTGACCTTCCGGAAGTGCCAACGAACTTGGCAATGAATCTTCCACGCTTGGAGCCACGCGTGTGCTCTGAATTTAGCCAGCTCGATATGGCGTAGAGCTCATAACCTAGCCGTGTGCAGCTTCCCTGCGTTGCAGAGAGAGCAAACTTGGTGCCTTTTGTGTAGGCGTCATCTTTGTATCTTGGAGGCAAGTGGGTCATCTCTCTCCGTTGGCACAAACAATTCCATTGAACCCGGCTTTACCCGCTGCGTCAGCGGTGGCTTTAGATTACGTCGAAGTCGGCTCAAAATATTTGCACTAGACATTACTATAATTGCTGTCGATGGCGATTATACGCAGTTTGACAATTTCAAGCGAATACCAATATTTGCCCGGCGAGTCATTCATTTATCTATGCATTAGTGTGCCCATAAATGGGCTTATAAATAGAGATTTATTGTTACCTGGTAAAATGCACCTTTAAAAATATACTGAACAAAATTTAGTAAGCTTTCTTAGAATACAAAACAAAAAAAAAACAAACTGTTTAAATTAAAAAATTTAAAGCAAAGTAGGTATCTTTAAAACATTGAAAAATATATTTTTAGAAACTTTTTGTTTTGTGTTTTTAATATATCCGAAAAAATAAGAGACAATTGTACACAAAAAATATTTAAAAATAAAATTTAAAAAGCATAATTGCTAGATATCTTTACCTTTCAAAACAAACCGTTGATTTCTAATTTGTATAGATTTTAAGAGTCCTCTTCCTGCGCTCTAATGTTCTTTGTTTTATCCCAGTGTAATTACTCGAAAGTCGGGCTGTTCCAATCTCCAACTTGACATCATTTGTGGCCAGCAGATCTTGGACGGGAATGGAAATGGAACCCACCTGCTAATTGGTTTCAGTTGAGCGGACTCCTCCTGACACCTTCCCACCGCCGACAGGAACAGTGACCTCGAGGCGGCAAAGCGGCGAGTTGGCAAGAAGATATCGCCGAAACCTGTGAACATTTAATTGGAATTGATTGAGCCGCGGGCCGGTTATGGATGGTCAGGTCATTAGCGATTGGCGACTTTAAACGGTTCCAAGTCTCGCCGGAATCCCCCTCTATTAATACTAGATCAGAGCCCGAGTCTGGGAGCCAACATTACCATCGCTTGGTCGTCACTGTGCGGCTGTGCGGCCACATCCCATATGTTAATTGACACTAACAATTTGTTTCACAAAGACGACCATCTAGCCACGTTCCCGTCGAAATTACCATAGGCAAACGCAGTGCCGGCGAAAGCCCGGCCAAATGCAAAACGATAATTGGAAACAGGTTCTGTTTCTGTTGAAGAATTAGCTGGCGACGACTCCGGCACCGACTCCGAATGCGATAGCGAATGCGAATCCAAGCCAAAGATTAACGACAAGTGGTGACTGGTTGTCTCCGCCGTGCGCTGGCTGGCTGGCTGACTGGCTCATTTATCTGCCAAATAAAAGATGCGATGCTGCCCCTCCTTTCTCCCCGAGCAAGAGTCTGTCGGACGGGCAGTTTACGAGGGTTTCTTGCGGGCTCCATGCTGGGTCAATGGACAGGAACGCTGCCAAGAAGTCTGCGCCGGCTATGGCTCATCGATTCGATTGGGTTTTCGGTTGGTTTATCGAGTCACAGCACGGCATACAGCGAAATTTAAATTATTCATGTGTCAGGTTGAAGGCTGTTGCCTTTCGCGTGTAAAAACCTATTTGATCGCCAGATTAACTCCGCTCACAGATCAATTAAAACTAAGTAATGGCGTCTGCGAAACCGGCTAGAAACGGAAATACGCCGGCTCCAGCTGACTTTGCATCAATCAAGTGCGAGCAACTTTATTTAAATATCTGTTGAACATTTGCAGTGAGTGTTAATTGGGTAAGTGCTAATGCGGGTATTTCAGTGAGGGTGTCCAGCACTTGTCCTCCTTCGATGCCTTACAAAATACTACTTGCGTTGCCTTAAATCGTATTCAAGCTATCAGTCTTTCCTTTGCAATACTTTATAGTTTCACATCTCTCCAAATCCTTTAATAAACCTTATTCTTCGCTATTCAAAAACATTCGATTTAAGTAGAAGATTTTGCACTGAGTGGTGCAAGGGGAGTCCTTAAAGGAGTGTCCCACACTTCAGCTCTTTTAATACCTTACAAAACTATTACTTTTCAAAACCCTGGAACTTAGGTTCCTAAATTCGTGTCCTTCACCATATCTTATTATCTCCATTTCTACTTCCTTAGGCTAAATAACCTTCAGTCAGACTTTCCGTTGCATTCCGAGGAAGTGATTTGATAGGTGCTCTGATTAACTTATGATTAATAAGAACTACTTGGGGAAGAGGGGACTGCGTTTAGCCCCTAATTAGCCAGGTCTTCAGGTAGACAAACGCCGAGGTGGCCACGTGGGTTATCTGCTGCGCAAATGCTGCAAGAGAAGATACAGAAATAACATAAACTTTATTAGATACGAGTATGCCGGCATTCAGCCACTTAATGACTATGTACTCGAATACTCGAATAAAGTGCCCGCCGCCACCTGCAGTGCTAATTTGCATTTACATTTCCACTGGGCGCCAGACCCCTGGCGACACAGCATCTTCTTTAATAAATACCCTTTCTCAACTCCAAATCAGATAAATTCTACTTTAAACTAGTAGGAAACCTATGCCGTAACTGCCGTAAAGCAGTTAAACTAAGACTAGAGTTCATGAAATGTGTGAAAAAACTATTCTAATTTTATGAAAACTGTAACAGATAAATTTATAACATGAATTAGGCAATCATAAATGTAGTAAAGCTTGAATAAACTCTTCAAATGGTTTAAAAATGATTAAGAAAAAAATGTTAATTATGTTAAATAAAACTAAGTGAGTCCAAATCCCTATACAAAGTTTGTTGGCAAAATCTCGGTTATTCTGTTAATATTCCCCGACAGAGCATCCAATATTCGATGCTTCTTGCATACAGCACCAAAAAACAGGTGGGCTTTTCACGAAGTCCAGGCTAGGTCTTAGGTCGGGGCTGAGCTTAATGTTTTATTACGGGCGCGAAATGGCGACAGTAAAAGCCAACCCTGAGCCCCGGTACAAATTGACAAATGGTGGCACGCAAATGAGGGAGGCGGATGGGGAAACTATGCTGATGGTTATGGTGAGCATTTATGGGCACCTTTCGTTTTAATTTGCCGTGATTAATTTGCATATTTCGGCCTGCCTGTGTGCCTGCGCCTGCAGTCGGCATGCGGAAGTGTTGGCGGCATAATTGTGGATTTATATGCATCATAAATTAAGTTTTCTGCACTTGGGCTTAGTCAGCCGTAAATATGCGATTTTATTTGGTGTTCATCATTTCAGTTTTTATTGATTCGATGTAAATGCAAAGTGCCTTGTAATTAGCAGCCACTAAGCTCGCTGATAGATCGCCGCGAGAGGGGTGCTTCCTGAAACCGATGCGATGACTTACTGGAAATATGGAGATGTACAATAAACATTTGTAAACATTCGAGCATTTGACCAATGACGAATGACAAATGACCGACGTCTGGGGGCTGACAGCTGGGCGGAAAATAAAAGCGAGGCGCTGTTTGTTTAGTACATGATACATGAGTTTTATTTGTATTTTACTTGTATCCATCTTGTATCGATATACAATATATTTCGTAATATAATTTCACTTAATTTTTTGTTATTTCTTTATGCTGCTTCAATGCGGGTCTCAATTGTTTACACATTACATTTCCCCATGTTAGTTTCTTACTCGCTCGTGAGTGTCAGTAATCGTATTACATTTAGCATTTAAGTGTGTCTGTTGTTGTTAGCAGAATTTGGTTTCGTTTCGATTATATGTAGTACAGTATGTATATTATATATATATATATTCAGTAAAATGATCCCTACATTTTGTATGCTCATGTCATATTTTTCAATCTAGATGTATGTCTGTATATATATATTTATATATAGTTAATATCTTAAAACAGCAATTATATTTTGCATATGCTATCTGTTGTCGGCGCAAGATCTGCTCTTCTCGTCGGCTTCCTTGAATTTAAAGTAAGTTCTGCGACAATAATAATGCTTTAATTATAATTAAATCGTTAACAGCGTTCCGTTATTGACACACAAATAAACATCGTCGGATATACAATATTTAATAGAATTCTGCTTTTATATTTAATTCGGTTCGCTGCTGCTGCTGCGTCTTGCTGAACACTAAAGCGTCGCCATCAAACGATATACATACATACATATATTCAAATTTGGAACAGAAGATGAGGACTTGGAGCTGCCATTGTACCAAGTGTACGGGTGTTCAGTGTGTGTTGTGTCTGTGTGTGTGTGTGTTTGTGTTTGTGTCCATTTTATGAGCCTCGATTTATTAATTTTCGATCTGCTCTTGACTTTTGCTCTTTTGCGCGACCAAAAGTTGTCTTATTCGTTATTTTTAGCTACCTTTTAACATTATTTGCATTAGTGATGCCTTGCGAGAGTGTTTGTTTGCCACTAAGTAGTTTGCTAGCCATTACAGGTAACTCAAACGGGCGCCTGTCCGTGGCTGCGTGGGTTTCCAGAGTGTGTTTAGTCGGTGTGTGTTGGTGTGGAGCAACTACAACTTGCAATTTAAGCTAATCGGTGTGTTCTAACCGGAAATCAAACCAACAAGTCCAACTGATAAGACGGGGAATCAACGAAAAATGCTTGGCATGATTAAAAGCTAACAGTTATAATTACAGTTTTATATTTTTACCTTTGTTTTATTACCACTAACAAGTAAGAACACATATTTAACCACAATTTGTTTTGTTTTCCGTTCTCTGTTTTGTTTTCGCTTTCTTGTTATTATTTACCTTATATTTCTGTTTGGTTTCTGCTTGTATTGTGTGTGCTTGCTGCTTAATTTATACAAATTGTCTACTTAAAAAGTCATAAATCAGAGCCTTACTGCACACACCTGCTGCGTTCGAGTGTGCTATCCATAATATATAATTAAACTAAATAAACAATAGGCCATATATTGATATGTATTTGATTTTTATACATAAAAGACTCTGTATTAATTTACTAAACTCCATCTACGGTTCTCGTCCTCCGCGCACCTCTGGTCTTTAATGCTATATGTGACAATTGGTTTCGGTTTCAAATGCATTTCTGTGCCTGGTTTATCGTAATAAATATCATGTTTCCTTAGATTCAGATTCGTTTTCAGATTCCGATTCAGATTCAGAGTTAGATTCTGTGTGTGGGCGTGGCTGAGTGTGTCGTAATTCGTATTGTATGGTGTAGCAATCAACATATTTATTACATTGTACAAAGAGCTTTGTCTACCACCTAATTATCCCCTTTTATTATCAGATGTCGTAGCTGATATAATTTTTAACTTGTCCTTAATACACAATAAACAAAAACTTGAACTATGTTTTCTCCACTATTAATATCGCTGCTTGTGGCTTACACGAAACACAAACACAATAACCTTTAACCGACTAAGGATTCTGTTCGTGAATTTCCTATTCCTACTTCGTCCATCTATGAAGTGTGGGTGTGGTGTGGGTTGAGGTTTGTGGGGTGTAGGGGGAGTGTGCGTGGTATCAGCATGCTTTCTTTATTATCATAGATTAGAATATGTGTGTTTCCGTTTCCGTTTCGTTTATACTATATATAAATTCTTTTACAATTGGCAGACTACTACAGCAAAAGCACACTGAGTGAGGATGTGAGTGTGCGGATGTCAGGATGTGAGGGAACTGTGTCGGATCGTGGTCGTATATGCTTTAAAGGTGACTTGGAAGAACCGCAACGAAAGCTTTAATCTATTCAAATAATACGAGTGGCAATTAGTGTGTGCACGTTCACCAAAAATGAGACGACGAAGTGTCCATGTCCATGTCCATGTATAAAAATTTAGATCTATAAGCATAACACTTGGAATTTGTCTTTCATTCGTTTGCTCTTTTGCTTCTAAGGCGAAATATTATATTGTCAATTCTTTGGCTTGAGCCGAAAACCATGCAAAATGACAAAAAATATTCCTAATTTCGGGTGAGACGAAAACAATGGGAAAATGCGTACATATATTAAATGTGACAACAAAGTCGTAGTAGAATGAGTACGCTCGTAATACATTTTCACTTCTCTTTGTCTTTGTCGAAGGCAGAAGGCATAATACACACTAAATTCATGTATTTTCGATTTCGGTTTCGTTCTTATTTCGTCTCCACTTGCTTCTAAATGTATATGTATACTAACTCTATGCTCTTGGTGAGTGGGCCCAGAGCCAATCCTGTCCTGGCCATCCCCGGGCTGCCCCACCCGACCTTGGAGGGCGGCCGGGCGGGCAATGGGGGGCACAGGCAGCACTCGCTTGGGCGCACTCGTCTCTACAGAATTACAGGATTTAACTACCAAAGTCTAGTCTTGGAATCGGTTACTTTATTTACTTTTCATTTACTTAATTTTCCATTTAGTTTTATCTTTAGGTTTCAGTTTATAGTTTAAGAGGCGAACGTGGTGCAATCATAGGGATAGGGGATAGGGATTAAAGCTAGTTATCTTGGAGTTCGTCTCGCACTGGTTCGACAATGGCTTAGTAAAAAATGTTAAAGTTATTCATCGCTTGTTAATATCTTCCTCGTTTAATGCAATTTCGGTTTTGTTTTGGTTTGTTTTCATTTCGCTTCTTGCTTCTTGGTATAAAAATATAAATGTTCCACATATACTTAAAAAATCCATTTGTTTAAGTTATTATTTGCATCATGCAGTGTCATTATATGTTTCGATTTAATAGCTTGCTCTGGTTGCCCCTTTTAGAAGTATTTAAAGTAATTGGTAACTTAGGAATGCCTGCGGATCTGTCGTAATCCGTCCTCCCTCCGGTTCGCTTCAATTGTGGAATTAATCGTTAATCGCTAATCGTTTATCGCGGTGCAGTACTGGGAGAGTCTACGTGAATGGCTTGCTATCGCCGCTTGCATTGGTGTGTGTTGTGTACGAGTACGAGTTCGAATAGCATCGGATATAACAGAATCGAATACAGTGAGTCGCTCGTCACCTGGCTAGAGATTCACATTAATGCTACAGTTGAGAGCGAACATCGCTCAGTAGGTCTCGGCGACCACAGTTCTTACCTAATAAAATACAATAATCGTTTTGTTTTCGGATTTCGCTCGGCTTTTGTGGTTTTAATCTCTGGATTTTATTGGTTGGGTTTAAAACGTTTAAATGTTAGCAAACAGTTAATGTTGTTGTTCTTCATAAGTCTAATACTTGCTGGATCTATGTATTATCAGATAGTGTGTGGTATTATAATAATTGTTGATAAAAATAACTTACTTAATATCAGTGTGGCTTACCTTAGTAAATTTCGAAAGGTTTTCGATTTCCATAGTTAATACATATTGATATGCCTTTAATACGATTACAGATTACGATTACGATTACGATTACAGATTACAATTACGATTACTCATTAGCTCTCATTTAGTCTGCGACACACACTGAACTCTATGGTTTGACAATGATCTTTCATTTCTTTTTTTTTAATTTTTAATTTTCCATTTATCATTTGACTTATTCAGTTTTAATATGTAATTTTTAATTTCTTCATTTTGGATTTACGTTTTGAACAATATTTATTTATAGATATAGACATACCAAGTACATATATGTTTTTCATTATACAATACGTTTTGTGTTTAATCATTGATCCAATTTCGCTATGTGTATAAAATTTCTAATTACCATTATTCAGTATTCAGTATTCAAATCATTTCCTTCTCCTCCCGTCCAAGGTCTCACTAAGCCAATTTGTAAAACGTTTAGTACAAATACAATAATCTGTATATATATATTTGTTTTGTATGTATAATATACTGATATGTTTTGCATTATAAATATCGTCCTCCTCCTAGCCCCAAACTATGCTAAACATCATAATTCTCCGGTCGTGTTCTTCAATTTTGTTCGCTTCGAAAAAAATTGTTTTTGGGTTGTGCTTGACTGGGGGCCAAGTTCGTTAATCCAGTTGTTTTTTACATTTAGCTTCGTCCTCCTAATAAACCAATGCCAATTTTTTGTACAATACAATTGTGGATCTTCCAAAAATTTCCATTTGGGTTTTCTCATAAGAATCTTGATCTTGTGTGTGGTTACAATTTTCCTCTAGCGTGTCGTATTTCCTTGGGAAAGTAAATCGAAATCAAACGAACCCTCAACCTAAGTATGAAACCAATGCAATTTGGCCAAATATCGTTAGGCAACAAGGACTTTTCCAAACTGAAGGCTAAAATTGTGCGATTAAATGCGCTCAAAGATCGCTCAAGAATGTGGGCGTGGCAAAAAGTATCTGTGTCTGTCACCTGTCACTCGATAAACGCATCCTTAAACTTTGTTCCTTTTGGCTGCCGCGAAAGGCATGACAAACATCTTGTTGCTGCGCTCTTTCTCTGCTCGTTAATTATCAAAAATTCCGCCATTATTTCCGCTTCAATTTCACTCAAATTAAGCAATT
>JAEIHY010019411.1:0-30521 GCA_018904565.1 Drosophila tsacasi
TTAACGACTTTTAAAAAATGGGTTTTGGCCACATAAGGTGGTCGTTGGCCCCATAGTGCGATGTCAAGCAGTGGCAAAATGGCGCACACCGATGCTCGACACGCACACACATGCGTAACACTTAGGCGCCTTGCCAACAAGAAGTGCGTAAGTGCGTGAGGGGATGGTTTTGAGGGTGAACACTGAGAGAAAGCGAGCCTAACAATGTCGAACATAACCTAATAACATTTTTAAAATTTTCTAGGTGAAGTTACAGTTTCAGAGAAATTACTAGATTTTCTAAAACCCTTTTAATATGTGACTTAAAGTATTTTATTGCTTCCCCAATTTCCCACTGTGTTCTTTGGGGTGGCTTTGATGCTTCTCGCATTGCGTGAGTGGGCAGCCCCATTTCCCAGGGAGAAGAAGTCAAGAGGGCTGAGCTGCGTCATTTGTGCGTGGGCGTTCGAGTTGCGTACCGCCCTCATACCCGCCGCCATTTTCCACCCCCTTGCCACACCACACCCACATAAAGAAGGGGTTTCACCCCGCCTCCATTTGTTCATTTGTTTGTTTCTTCGGTTGCAAAAGTGAAACTTTTTCCTTTGGGTGCGGGAGCGCTGTAAAACTTGCGGCCAACGAGTTTTCTCGCAGCCTAATGCAACTTATTGAATTTTCGAGTGCATGGCTTAGTTGATTTTCCTCCCGCTTTTTCCTGCATCTTTTAATTAATGCAGCCAGCTGCACTTGAGCTAGTACAAGCAGAAAACATATACAAATATACATATATACCATACATTTAATAGAAGCAAACGCCTTTTGTTCGGCCGTTCCTCGGGGGCCAGGGGAATTCGTTGCCTACTTTTGTGCGGCGTCTCGAGCCAGCCTCAAAGTATGCCCGCCCACTCCGTAGCGCCGCGCCCACCTGGCATTGGCAGCCACCGAACAGCGGAATTGAGTGAAAAAAAAAGGAAAAACAAACATTATGAGCGGAATGAATAGTAAGAATAGAGACACCGCCAAGGAAGAGACGCAAACGCAAACGCAGACAGAGACGAAGACGGAGACTGGGATGGACGGACAGGCTAGGAACATGTAACACTATTTCCAACGCCGGCGAATTTAATCTAATTAACTTATGACATTTAGCTTGAACTACTGTGCCAGAAAGGCAAAAAATAATAATGAAAACAAAGCAGAGTCACCTGTCGATGATAGGGGAATGGGTCGTGAGAATTAGGGTGTGTGTCATACATTTAATTGATTGAAAATAAAAAAAAATATCAAATAAGCTGAGCTTTAATTTTCCTTGTATTAAATCTCGTTAAGTCAATTTAAGCTTCAAAACTTCCAAAGACAAAAAATATTAAGAAATATATTTTTTATTTATTAACAATTCTTTTGGAAATAAATATACTATTTACACAATTTTACCTATATTCATGAAATGATGTAACATATACACAAAAAAAATTGAGAAAAGTTAAAAAACATTTCCAATAATATATTTCCTATTAACATCACATACAACTTTCTATAAGTACTGATTGACTAAGTTTTCTAGGAAAACTCATCTTTTCCTCTTTTTTTTTTCTGAGGACAGGACATTACTCTATGACTCTTCTATGACTTTCAAAGCACTTCCATCCTTTTAATTCATAACTTTACCAGTTTATTGAAGTGACATTAAGCCGGAAGTGCTTGGCAAATAAAAAGAACACTTGTAAGTTTATTGAATGTAAGATGAAAAGGCCGTGAAGTATTATTTAGACAAAGAAAAAGTTTAGTTAATGATTAAGCCTAACTTAAACATAGCTCTTACAAGCTTTGCCTATACATAGACGTAATGTATAGTACATATGCATAAAAGTACTAAAATAAGTTAAAAACAAATTAAATAAACATATCCTATAAATAAACATATTTCTCTAATTTTAGCCCAAAAACTGCTTGCCAAACAGTTTAAGTTAAAGTTACCAGCTTAAGAAATTTCTCTTCGAAAAATCTCAAATTCCATCCACAGTGCGCGACATTTGGCGACTCACGAACGCATCGCCAACGTGCCACAAAAACGAAGCTGCAACCAATACTATGCCTCTGCATTCTCCATAAGCGGCTTTAGTAATTTTGAGCATTTTGCCCCCCATTTTGGGGGCACTTCTTTGGCGCAGAGAAAATGTAACCTTCAGCTGCTGTCACAGTTACCTGGTCGCCCACATTTACCTTTTTGGCGCCATGTGCGCAGCCCATAAATTCCGCTCAGGCGCCCGAGTTTTTGCGAATTTTACGCTTTTACTATGCCCCAGCTTTTCGCCCAGCACCTATACCTATTGTCTTTTGCACTTGTGGAAAATTCTGCCGATGGACTGTCAATGGTTGCATACGGTTAGTAAATGTCGAAGCGTCGCGGTCATAAAATTGCTCAGCTCTCTATATGCATGGAAAATCTCGGGGAAGAAAAGCGAGCTCAGTTCACAAGTGAGTTAGCAGAAATGAATGCAAACAGTACTTGTTTATGCCTAGGTTAGGTTATAAATAAATCAAATAATGATAATAATAATAATAAATAAATACAAATTAAAAGATTACTAAAATAAATTCTAAAAATAAATTAAGCCACTTCTTAGGTCCAGAATAATATTTGATTAAATGTTATGTTAATATTATTTCCAGTGCTTGTGATTTGTTATTCAACAAGTATTAATCCCACAAAATCTATATTGTTTTAGTTATTGCAATCCAATTAAAATCAATAAAAAATTATATTGCATCTTAGATTTTCCTTAAATGCTCAACAAATAATGAAAGAAACATCCCAGAAAATATAAAATTAAATCTTTTGAATGTAATTAAGTCACTTATATTTACTAATTAAAAGAAATCAAGAATTCCTGTTCAATTTCACAACAAAAATTTTTTTATGAAACTTAAACCAATCCAGTTCCCATGCCCTGTTGCCTGACAATTAAGTGTTTGTTTAGTTGCAAACTTAATTGATAAATTGATGGACATTTAAATGCCCAGCCAGGAGCCATTAGGGAATCGCATCAGCAGCATAATAATGTCAGGCCATGCCAACGACCATTTTTGCCCAATTTTAAGCCAAAGCCAAAGCCACCGACCGGCCAAAGACCAAAGACAATGCAAATTTCAGGCCAGATTCCATTCCATGACATGGCCCGGCCACTGTGCCTGTTTCAGTTTTCAGTTTTCGGCTTTTCGTTGGCCCGTTGGCCATTGCCCGTCGCCCGTTTTGTAGGCCCACCATCAGGTTGCCCATTTTGGCCACTGGGCACTGGCATTGAAATTGGCCAGGCCAACTGCCTGCCGCCGGGCAGCCCAATGAAGCTATTATTTGTGGGCCCGCAGAACACAATTGCTGTCCCAGCTCCGCTTCAACTCCTCCAGGCGGCATCCTCGTAGGTGTCACTTACATAAATGGCAAACGATGCACCAGAAAAAAATATATTATTTTTATAGAATATAAATATGAGTTGCTGCTTCCCCGAATTACTTAAGAGCAGTTCAAAATGACACAAAATAATTACTTTCAAAGCAATAAATTATTTAATATCTTGTTTTTTACGTAAGTGGACTCAATTTTTGTTATTACTCAAAAAATATATACTTTTTAATAAAAATATTTGTAATATTTCAAAAGGTTTCTTTACAAACAGGTTATGTTAAAAGCAATCCAATTTTTCCTACTAATCTTTTAGATATATTTTTAAAGCATCCTTTTCCCCAAGTGCATGACTTGCCATGGCTTCGAGGGTGTATTGGCTAATCGTGTTCGGGAGGGGGCCCATTGCGGTGGGGTACGGACTCCTTCTGATCCCCCGCCGCACGTGCGCCGCTGTCTTTCACTTGTCCTGCTGCTCTGGCCTCCGCCACGGGAGCACTTTTCGCAATTAGCCCGGCGAAATTATCTCCGACTATCGGGGCGCTGCATCTGTATCTGTGTCTGCATCTGTATCTGCACTTGTATCTGTGTCGCCTAGTCAGCGATTGTTGCATGCAACAATTTAACTAGATTAGACCCCATCGTCGCGTCGATTGTTCTGCAGTGGCTACTTGCTACTGCTGCTGTTCCATAAAAAAGTGGCATTCCTGACGGAAGAATCGTCTCTGGTCTAATCTAAATGTTTAGTCCGGACATTTGATGGCCAACATGCGCCGTCTGCCGTTGAGTGGCAGTTCCAGCTCCAGCTCCAGCTTGGGCTCCTGCACCAACTCCGAATCCACCGAGTCCACACTGTCAATCCATCGTCTCTTGGCCGCCGGCTGAAAACGGTGGCACTTACAGTTGCACTTGCGGACTGCCGGCAGTGGCAATTATTGGTTTCCACTCGGCATTCGAGATTCGGGATGCCATGGGGAGGTTTGCAGTGGATTCGAGTGGTGTGGAGTGGATTGTTGGACCACCGAATCAGCGGCTTATGCCGCATTAACCCATTGACCTTGATACGGGGCGGAGGCGGGGGCGTGGTCAGATCTCTGCGGCACGTTTTTGCGCCACTTTTCGCTAGCCAGACCATTTACACAGACAGAAAAATGGGAAGTACAGATAAGGGAACATAAAGTCTTAACCAACTTAAGTATTTTTTATGTTGTTATAGAATGATTACATACTTGTGTAAGGAAGAGTATTGAAATTTATAAGGACATCCTTAAATATAACACAGCAATATAACAGTTGTAAGTAAAAATCTGTTGCCGCTTCTACACACGACTTTTAGATTTTTATAAATACGTAGGGTTTTTTTTATTCCCATAGGCGATTTTTAATACAAGAAATGAAATCAGTATATTTTTGTAACAACTGTGTGGCTTTGTTTTAGCTTCAACATGTTGTATCTGTTCTTTATTAAATTACTCCATGTCTTATATTAAAAAATTATTAAATTATAAAAGAAGCTCTCGAAAGTGCCGTAACTTTTTCAAAGAGAAAACCTCCCGATATGACCCTAGATATTTATAATTTACTGTTTGCTTTTCTGCCTTTTTCCAAGTGTGGCTTAACAGCAGAATTGACACCCAGGAACAATCAATCGAGCAAGTCTTATCATTAAAACATCAAAAGCTGCCAGTTGGCCAGCATGTAAATGTTAGCAGGCAGCAACTTAATTTGCGGCAGACGATGACGATACAGGCGACACAGCTGCAAGACATCAGCGGCAATCAACGGCAGACAATCAAATGGAGAGGCAGCAGCGTCTGAAATTGCAGCACAAATAGCAGGAGCCCCCAAATGGCCAAAACGGCCAGGATAAAATCAGCAGGTGCCATCCCACCAATAGCACAAACAGCAACAGGAAAACCAACAGCAAAAGCAACAGCAGCAACATTAAAACAACAGCAACTTCGGCAGAGACTTTTCCATCAAATGGTGACAACCGGTTTTAGTGATTTTTCAAAATCGCTTTCGTGCCGGCAACTGTAGATGTAGATGATGAGCAGGATTAGCTGCAACATTGACAGCGCCTCCTGCCATCCCCACCTTCTCCACCATCTCCACCTCTAGCACCGCTTGCCCCGCTGGCACCTTTCCCATCTGCAAACACCTTTCCCCCAAAAACCGCTTGCACCTTCGGTGTGCTCGTCCTCTTTGGCATTTCACCGACAGAGTGACTGACACGCAGAAATTATGTTTTGCCACATGGCACTCATTAGATGCCTTTGGCTGCTTAACGCCCAGTTGCATTGGCGTGCAAATGCTAATCAGTGTCAATTGCAATTAAATAAATGTGAGGCACACTGGTCTAAGTTTTATTTAAACAAAATTATATTTATATATATAACAAATAATTGAGAATATATTTAGATTTTCCCAAGCGATTTCGTTGTGTAGAAATAGTAATTTAAAATATCCAATAAATATTGTTTTTATTCCTTTCCAAATTAAAAATGTTGAAAAGATTTTTAAAGGAAAAAGAGAGCAAGGTCAAAAAAATTCTTAATTATTTTATGTACTGGGAATACCAAAATTTCCATAGATAAACTGTTAAAATTTCTAAACGATTTTCAAACTTTAACAATAAAGAAAAGGAATAAACATTCTTTCTAGAAAGTTGCTAGTCCCTCCAGGCCTTAATATTTTCATTACAAATCCTTATTTTCTGTAAATAAATAAGCAAATTAAATAAATTAAGCAATAGGCTTCATTATTTAAATCACAATTTAAACAAAATCCTTTTTTATTTCCCTGAATTTTATATGCATTAAAATTTTAAAGAAAATCCTAAAAAATCCTCGCAGAAAGTGTCACAAATTATTTGTCCAATTATAGCTGAAAGCAAACTCCTTGTAAAGTCACTTTATATTTATAGTAAATTTACAAATAATTTTCAGCTGGATGCCAAGCAAGGTTGTACGAAAGCAATTTCCTGCCATCAAGTAAATTGAATTAAAATTCTTGTTAAGCTTTGTCATTACTCTAAATCTTGCCACGGATTTCAAGCCGAGCGGTGGTGAGTGGAAAATAAAATGTGAAGAAAATGTTGGCGACACGCTTGCGAAATAAGTCGCCTAATAACTTCATCTTCATTGGTCAGCGATTTGTTGACTGTTATATTTTAGCCAGGACAAAAGCCGTGTTGTCAGCGTTTTACAGTTTGGTTGCAAGTGTGCTGGTGCCTGGTGGCTGCTCTGCCGTTGCCGTTGCAAGTTGATGATGCACCTGCAGCAAAAGTGGCTGGCAATAAATCTCAATTTAAATGGCGCCCCAGCAGCATGCGTGGCCAAAACGCTAGCCGCTTCTAAGCCTTCCACATCCACTCCATCCACTGGTTTTCCTTCGGCTTTCTGCTTTCTTTAGCCCCCTTTCTTTCGCTCTTTCTTCGCTGTCCGCTCATTTGTAGCAGCGCGCGTCAAATTTGTTGCCGAACCAGTTTAGAATTAGAAAAGAGAATCGCCAAGGCCAAGCCGAACATAATAGTGACTTTGATATTGTTGCGGTAATGGAACCAATTAATATATAATTATACATTAAAAATAAACAAAGTAACCATTCAAAAACAAATAATAAAAATATCTAAGAGAAACTATGGAAGCCATTGAGAAGCAAGCTTACTTAAAAATGCCTTAAAACGCATGCTGGATGGGCTCAAAAATTCCTTGAAGATTCTTATAAAATTTGCAGAAACGTTACTTACTTTCATATCGAATTAAGATACCCTCTCCGGTTAGGGTATCAAAATAGAGATAGGTTGCACATTCGAACTGTACCTCCGGTGTCCGTTGCATTTCGAAATGCGATTTACTGTGCCAAAGCGCGATCATTATCCTAACGCAATTTATGCTCTCCAGCCGCGCCCCACGCCCCACGCCCCATGCCCAGCCTCTAATTGCAGCCAGTTTGTTGATGTTGCACAGTTGCAAGTGTACCAGTTGCAGTTGCATTGTTAGCTACCTTTTGTGCGGTAGTTGCAACCGCAATCATCGCAAAGATGCAGCAGCAGTTCCTGTAATGGCGATAATCAATGCAACAATCGAAGGCGATGCAGCACTCTGGAAAAATATTATTGAGTTTAAAAGGAAACTAAAACATTTGGATATATTTTATATTCTGATTAATATTAATAGGGTGTTATAGTGACCCACTTTGGTCCTTAATTTCCCCAGTATATTCTGGAACTTGCTATACTTTTCTCCGAGTGAACATGTTAACAAGTTCAACTGGTTCTGCACGCGTCGCAAAATAGGTTCTCGATCTGGCATTAACAGGCTGTCTTAGGTCTTTGTCTTCCTGCCATCAATAAGATCGTTCTCGAACGACATTGATCCGCCTTCAGTTCCTGCTCCCAAAGATCGGGCACTCTTGTGTGTATTAACATAGCCATCAACGGATTTGTCGGTCTTTATCAATTACGCTCGCTGCACTCGGAGTCCTGCATTCTGCATTCTGCATACAGCATTCTGCACTTGCTTTATTCGTTCGGGCACAGCAAGTGCCATCATCGACAGCGACATTGACGGCGACATTGGTCCGCCACAAACCCGCCGCGATGATGAAGAGGATGCCAGCCCAGGCTGGATTTCTAATCTGGTATGCCATAGTGACAGGCTCGGCTGATGTGTGATTGAGATTTATTTGGGAAATGTGTAGGTTGCTGGCACTGTTGATGGCAGTCAAGCGATAAGCCCACAGGAGCAGGCCAGATGGATTAAAGCAGGAGCAGGAAGTAAAGTTTAAGGTAGATCTGGCTTTAAACAAATAATTAATGCATTAAATTACTTTTCTAAGACTTTATAATACTAAATTAGTTCTTATTTCATTCAAATTACAAATTATCCTTTAATGGTTTTAATATTATTAATTTTTATTCAAACAATTCTATTATATAAACCTTTGTAATCACGCTTAAGCCCTCATCGTAAATCACACATTTCTCTGTGTCAACAAATTTCCACAAGTGTCACAGCATTGATTCTTTGCTCCCCAAAATCAAACGCTTCGTTTTTTCCTGCTCTACCTGAGAATTTTTTGCTTCCCCTCCTGAGTGTGTGTGTGACACCTGAACTATGGCAATCTCTCACCGATTTGCTTATACGCCCCCAATCCAATCAGAGCTCCCAGCTCGTACAAAGCCACTTTCAGCTGTCGGGATCAGAGCAATATAAATGTAACATCCGCAAATCTGTGTTACATGACACTCTCCTGGGTCACGTCACCGAAAATGGGATGATAGATGACGGAGCCCCGAACTTCTGGCAGTTGGAGCAATACTTCCATTCCGACTCCTGGTGTTGGGTTGGAACAGAGGGAAGCTGGACCATCGGCATCCCCCTGCCGCTCACCTGAGTGGATTATAATTTCCGCCATGGCAATAGTTAGGGGCAGTAGTAGAAGCAGCAGCAGGTGGAGGCACAAACAGTTAGCCAGTTAGAGATCTTTCAAGGACACATAACGGCCAGCCGAGCAGTCGAGTGACAGCTGCGATAGCGGTAAACGTCACACACAGATACTCAGATACTGAGATACTGAGATACTCGGATGCATGGATGCTCGGATACTCAGATGTTCAGATGTTCAGAGGCACATACACAGGTTTAAGCGGCAACTGAATGAGAACAACAAGTGCAGCTGGGAATGGCAATGGCAAGGGGAATGCACTGAAAAAAATCTACTCTGAGAAATGCAATAAAATAAGATCCGAAATATAATACAATTTATATTGTATATATATTATATATATTATATAATCACAATTTATATGGAAATAGCTGGTCAGGAATAACTATATTTCAGATACTCTTTCAAAACTCTGAAATAAGTTGAACATTTATTCTTTATCTAAGCAGCATTTTCATATATTCCAGAAGTCTCAAAATATCCTTATTAATTCAAAGTCAACTTACTTCTCCTCAGACCCAATCTATCGCCCATTTTTTTTTTTTTCTTCCCGTGTGGGGGATGTCATCTTCAGGCCGTAAGACAGCCCAACGGATAACTCACTCTATAAAAATTTGAACAGCCAGCGATCCGAACGAAGCCAAACAAGCCGGCAGCGGCGGAAAAGCAACGTGCAACATAACAGGGAACAATAACGAGAACAAGCAGCAGCCTTGATAGTCGAAAGGCGATAACAGGCGCACAAAAAACAACAAAAACTGGGAAAATGGAAAATCTATATGAACACCGGGGTGAAAAGGAAGCAAAATCGAGGAATTTTCAAGTGGATTACCCAGTTTTTTGTTCGCTGTTGGTTGCAACGTGAAAATAAATAAACTTGTGGCATGATTGGCTCTGCATGATTAGTCACATGCTGGATGGCTGCCTGCCTGGGGCAAGGGGAACTGGCAAAGAAAGGCTGCCGAGCTTAATAGAATTGATACGAGTGGAAGCAAGGCCGGTCATAAGATGTGCGAGAGATAGCCAGCATCAGCGGGCAACTTGCAACTTGCAGCAGCAGCAGCAGCAACTGCAATGCCATTTATGCCAGCAGCAGCAGCAACAACAGTTATTGTAACAATAAAATTAGCTAACGATATAAAGGCAAGGCAAGGCAAGGCTAAGCAAGCAACAATAACGGGAGAAAGAAGCCAACAGCAGCAGCGGAAAAGAGCAAAAACCTGAGACTGCAACAGGAACAGGTGGCAAACGTGGCACGACCATACGAGCTAGAGAACGGCAAATGCTCAATGTGTCCACCCGAAGAAAAATAATACATCAATCTATAAAAATTCAACTCAAAATTAATATCTAATAAGAAAATAACTTGGCTCTCCTGGGTCCTGAAAGTGATTTAGAAAATACGTTAAAAGCCATTTGGCGCCTATTATTATTTTTAGAGAAAATACAAAACTAAAAGATAAAAAATTGTATAGATTTTTTAATGATTTTTTTTTTCAAAAAACACAGTTAAAAATTTGAACTCTTCAAATCATTAAATTTTAAAATACTTCCTCCTTGCTTATGATAATTTAAACCTTGAAGTAAATACCCCAAAGTAAACATTTATTTTTTTTTAACATACAAAATTCTCACAGTGTCCTTGCTACTGCCACCAACGAGTGCAGCCTGCTACCAAGTCAGTGCCGCATGTAAATCATATTCAAGCCCGGCCGGGTCCTTTTTTTTTTTGTTTTTTACTTGGGCCCCTGACTTCCCTGCACTCTGTTTTACGGCGCTTTATTTGGTATTCAATTTTCAAGAGAAATCTTTGAAATTGAAGCCAGCTAAACCAAAAAAACAACGTCGACAGTCTAGGGCAATCCAACAATTGGCAATTGCCTTTACCTGTTGCCACCACCACTGCTTCTGCCTGGCGCTTTAAGCCAGATATTTATTGATTGTCTACTTCACGCTTTCCTTGTTCGCCTTGTTCTCTGACTTTCCATCTCGCAATCTCTGAATCTCCGAGTCCTCTGCTCTTGTTGTCGTTCTCGTTATTGCCACACATTTATGCCGGGCCGAGCTTGTTATTGTCATGTACTTCAATTATTTTATTAACTTATTCCCAGGCAGGTGAAAATGAAGACATTCCACAATGGAAGAGCTAGACACACAGGGCGTATGAGTAATGTCCTAGGCATTTCCTTGTTTGCTTGGTTTTTGGTCTTATTTAAGTTACACGAACTGAATAAAACATTATTTGACGGATTATAAAATATAAATAAATTTATAAGTTCATTTTTATTGAACTTTTACTTTGTATCTAAATACCAAACTTTGAGTTCGTAATTTTTTTTCTACAATAACAATCTTTTTAATTACTAAACATACATTAATATTTATGTATTAAATGTAATATCTACTAATAATTCACAACAGTTCCCGGTTCTAAGTTTTGATTAAAAATTTGAAAAAAAAAAAAAAAGGAAAAGATTCGCTCCCCATTCTCTACTTGTTTATGTCGTGTCCACTTGTATTAATTGAATATATTTAAATAATTTCAAACATCATCCGTCATAACTAATGACAGCCAGCGAAAAAAAAAATATTAATTTACATAAAAAATACATAAACCATGGCGCCCAGCAGCAAGGCTTGCAGTCTCGGGCCTTGAGAATAGAACAGGCTAGGAAAATCGGGGAAAAGTCCGCTGCTGGTCCACTCGCTGGTCAGTCAGATGGCCATTGAAGCGGCAAATGCGATGCAGATGCAGATGGCGATTCAGATGAGGCTGGCCATGGAGCTTGAGCTGGAGATGCGTGCGCCATTAGAAAGATCCGCAATGGGAAAGGGGAAGTGGTATATGTACAGCGAAAAATATTAACACAATTCGTTTAATCAGTACTAAAAAAAAAAGTTAATTAGGCAAATAATATTAATCATTTTCTAAAGCTTAAAAAACCAATGAGAACTTGTTTATAATGGCAAAGATCTTAATAGATTTTTATGAAATATTATATTTTAGGCATCTAGACCTTCAAGAGATCACCCTTAATATTCTATATTTTTTTCTCTGTGTCCGATGCCACGATACCGTTAGCAAAGCGGCGTGAAGCATCTGCAACATCCGCCAGGTTTCATTGATGCTTGGGCCCAGTCCCAGTCCCAGTCCCATTGCCAATACCAGTCTCAGTGTCCAGTCTCTCTATTCCCTCAAACCTCTACCCGAGTCCAAGCCCGATCCCGGTCCCGGTCCCAGGCCAAGTCAATCAGGCAGTCAGTCAGTCAGTCAGACATGCGCAGGGAATTGCTGAACGACGACGACGACGACGACTCCGCTCGACTGGCAATTGCTGCACGAGAATGGAGCGGAAAAAAAGGCAAAGAAGCCCAATGGGACGCCCCAAGGATCAATGGCAGGTTTGTGCCGTTATTGGCCATTGCCGTTGTGTAATGCATGCTAATTTCATTTGCCCAACCAAATTATGGCTATTATTAGTCAGTCCACTAAATGGATTCAGGCGAATCTTCAGCGCTTTGGTGTTATTGAATTGAATCGGTTGATGAAGTGGAAAAACTTCAGAAGAAATCGGACAACTCCGATAGTTTGAGTTCCACAATGAGTCAATAAAACGCGTCTATGGGGAGAGGATACAAAATATGTCCTTAAAAGAATCCTCATAACTCGATTACAATTTAATAACTTTATTATTATTGAACTAATGGAGAACAATGAGTCAGTAAATTGCTCTAATATTAATTCACTTTTAAGCAGATAAAAATGAAATGGTATTTAAATATTTTTCTTATATGGTAAATTCATTTTTAAATTGCGAATAAATGAAGAGCACAGCCTTAATCTTTAATTGTTTTTAAACTGATAAAACTACATATTTCTTCCTTAAATAAAATTTCAAGAAACTTAATTTATCATAGCTTTATAATGCATCTAATTAAATATTTTACTAAATTTTAAATTCAATTTTTATTTCTTGAGCTCACACTATCTTATATTAAACTCTCCCCGTTTGGTGGCCTCTCCTCTCGCATATCTTCTGAACAATTACTAAACTGATTTATTCGGCCCACTAATTGAAGTTCCAGCTGCGTCGACTTTTTGGCCAAAACACCTGCAACCCATAAGCCGATAGATAGATACTTTCAATTGAAATGGCTAACGAAAGCCACGGCGACTGCAGCTTTAGCTCTGCCGATTAGTGCGCAACAAATTGCTCAGATTTATTACGCGCGGCTGCGCAGAAGCACCAACAACTACAACAACTGCAACACCAACAACAACAAACGTCGGCTTATCAAGCGTCTTGCCAATTTTGGCAACGGCGACGGGCTGCGTTATGAATTATTGGACACTATTGAGTGCCGCCGTGCGGCGTGCTACCAAATTTGTGTGCCACGCTGCCCGGAGGACTCGCTGGCATATCGGATGCTGCTGCTTTTGCTGCTGCCTGTTGCCTGTTGCATGTTGCACGTTGCTGGCGACACCAGCAACAACAACAACAACAACAGCCACGGCAATTTGTCAGCGCAGTCGCAGCGTGTCTAAGAGGCAAGGAGTTTGGGCAAAGCCAATGCCAAATATGGCCAAGCCATGGCGAATACTGCAGCCAGGAGTGCGGAGTGCGGAGTGCAAGCCCAAAAGCGTTGCCAACTTGGCTATTTTTTTAGTTTAGTTTCTGGAAAATCAAAGTTTGTATTTTTCAAAAGAATTTATATATTTTTCAAAATGTACAAGTCTTTGTTATGTTTGCTAAAAATGGTTTAAAGGCTAAAAATTTGACTTCAAATTTTTATTTTAAGCTCCAATTTTAACTCTAAGATCACAAAATGAGAATAATTAAAATTATAAAGTAAATATTTTTTAAAAATTAAAAATGTTTTTGTTAGCAAAAAAGTTTATAAATGAATTTATTTTATCAGCACATTGTTAAGTTTGTCCTTTTGGAATGGTATATAGTTAATCCTTTTTAGTTGGAGTTTTTCTGAACTTGTTCTTTTGAAATCCTCGAAAATTGTGCTGTTTTTAGACATTTATTTCTTCGGCATTTTTAAGGGTTGTTCTAGCTATTCCCAATGGTCAATAGAAGGCACCTCCGGTGGCCAGCTGCCTGGCTGCCTTGGATCTCCCGGCTGCCCCCCCGAAATGGTGGGGCTGCACTTGCCTATGCGCATTTATCGTTTACGTTATTTCTCGGCCGCTAGTTTTCCAGTTAGCCGCAGTTAGTTGTGCTGCATTTGGCTCAAAGTGAAAGATTTACGCGGCCTCTTCCGAAGACTCCGTTTCTGCAGCTTCTCTTTTCCTTCTCCCATTTTTGTTCTTCTCTTTCTTTGGGCTCCCTTGCCACGGCGCATGCGTGCCGTTATGGTTTATTTAATGCGTTTTGAAAGTGCATTTTCATGTTCGATGAGATTGATGAGAAAATTTGATTTATTTTTTTCCCTGCCTGAATCTTCCATCCGCAGCTAGTCTGCTATACATATATATTTTTTATTTCTTACCTATGCCAGATCTGACCAACTGTCTGTGTGTCAGTTACATTTGCAGGTTGCGGCATTTTGTCAGAGGGACAGTTAGAAATCTGAAGGCAGGTCCGACGGACCGACTGCCTGCCTGCCTGCCCGTTAAATTGTTCACCGATCTCGGATGGATCTTGGGATCTCTTTGGATCTCGGCAATCGACAATTGGCAATCCATATGCCATAAATGGGCGGGCATGAGAAATGCGCTGTGGCATCCGCTCAATGCAATGGGAAATGTATCGTATCGGCTGGCAGTCTTGGCCGGCCGATTGCATAACTTTTGCCTTATAAAAAGCGCCTCACATTTGACCGCGGCCGCAGATTGTCGTTAAAGTGCAAAGTTCAACAGACTTTTCAAAATTTTCAAAGGAATTTTAAGCCTTTAATTGCTAAATTCTCTAAAGAAAAGAGTAAATATATATTTCCATACCTTTATAAATATATTTCTACCTTTAAATAATTAAATAAAATAATATATACACACATTTAAGACGTCTATCAATCAAGACCCACTGTCATATGAAGGCCTTGTAACATTCCCCTCACTTCCGGTTGGCTTTTCTAAAATTGGCAATCATTTCACTGCCATTTCAGCCACATTGTTGCCAATATTAGTGGCCATGGCCAGGGTAATTACACGATCGTAAAATAAATTTCCGAATGTATTGATAACACAGATAAAAGAGCATTAAAGCGCGTATCCTCTTGGTTCCCGATCACGATCTCCCTAGTGGCATTAATAAACGCATCGTTAAATGCTGCAACAGTTAGTTAGCCCGGCCTGAATCTCGTTATAACTGCGATCCCTCCGATAGCCGCTTATTACTATAACAAAAACAAAAAAGAGAAAAGAAAAGAAAATAGCTTCACACACCACAGGGGGGTCAAGTTGCAGTCGGTGAAGCCGCTGGATGCTTTGTCAAATGGAATAGCTATGAGACAGTGCATCCAAAGGAAGAAATGAACACTGATAAAAAATGGGGACTAGTAAATTTCTTTGAAAAATAAAGATACTAAATAAATATTAAAGAAATTTCAAAATTTGTACATATTTTTGTGATTTAACCGGAGACTAAGGGCCTATTTTTAATCTCTAATTTCCTTTACCATACGTTTATCTGGGTTTAAGAGGTAGAAACGCAAACCTCAGTCATACAATTATATTCATTTATTAAATCTTAAATTATATTGCTCAGTGTACGATGGCAAATGGCTTGCAGGACCAGAGTGTTGCTGGCCGCAGCATCATTTCGCTGTCGCATGTTGCATAATGTTTATTAATGCACAAATTTTTACGACGCCATGTGGAACCTTTATCGATCCCTCTTAACGATTACGCCCCGGTTTGGCCGGCCAATGGCTCCTCAATAGGTAGGTGGCTTCAGTTCGCGATGCTCCGGCTAGGCTAGGAACAGTTTTTCTTTTCGAGAAGAATGCGAGCTGTGGGCTTTGCTGCTTTACGACCAGCATGTACGTATGTACGTACTGCTAACCGTTCGCTGCTAACAATTTAAATTGCAACAATTTACAATTAACCACGTTTGTGCTCCATTTCGCTGTCGCTGATTATTGCAAAATGAGACAGCGATCCCAATCCCATACACACTTGGCCATCTCGCGTCTAACGGTCAACGAAAAAGGCAGAAAAAAATGTGAGATGGAAAATGGAAAAGAAAAATGCACAAATGCAACGCTCTCCTCAGCCACTAAGCAATTAAAATTGCGGTCTCCAGTCGGTTTGCCTGCTAATTGCTCCCGGCATCGAACTCCATCTACAATATGGCCTCTCCTCCGCCTCCACATGCCGATGACACGCCCACTTTCCACGACGCCGCCCCCGAAATACTCGTGAAAAACTGGAGGAATGGTGGCTTTAGGGCGCCGCCTTTGTCTGGTAACTTTAACTCAACTTTGGTCGAACAGAAATCAATTGTTCGTCTCTATAGAAGTCTCAATCGATTGTTGATGCACTGAGAAGTAGCGATAAATAATCGATAAGTTTAGGAATATTAGGAATAACAGTCTCTGTTCAAAGCTTAATTTAAAAAAAAAAAGGAAAGGTTACAAGCTACACTGGTTCTTAAGACTATGGATTCCAGTTCCATGGCTGTCATTATTTACTTTCACTTTACGCCTGTTCTTTGTACTCATTTTCTCGCAGTGTATGCCTCCACTAAATCACTCTACTGGCTCTCTTCTTTCCTGCTGCATTACTTGGTATTAAAAAAGCGTTTTCCAACATGGCTGGCCGCCCACTTGGGCGGCTCGTTTGGCGCGTGTTTGCAAGTTTAGCTGTTGGCTTTTCCATCTTTCCGTTTCCTTCCTCATCACCGATTCCGCTTTGACCTTGACCAAGAAAGTGCACTCATCTGTTTGTGGGCGAGTGGGCGTTGACGTTGCGTGAGCTGGCAACTTTTCATTACATAATGCGAATGCGGGACCTTCAAATTTTCCTGGAAGCTGTGGCACCCTTATTTACGCAACTGCGGCCGCAATTTCATTTTTTTTATTCGCCAGAATGTCAATAATTTGACGTGTACGTGTTCAGTTGTCACTGGATATCCTCTTAGTCTGGTTATAAATTCGTTTTCCCTCAAAAGCACTTAGAAAATGGGTAATTAGAAAATGCATTTAGTTATTGCTAAAACTTCTCAAATTTGTTCTTTAAAGTGTTGTTAAAAATTAATTAATATAAAAGCAGGTCAAGTGATTTAATGCAATATTTTGAAAGAATACTTTCAACGTTCTTATTTATTATTATTGTCCATGGTTTTTACACGAGTATGAGAGTATGAATTTGTATATTACAAGAATATTCAGTAAAATAATAACTTACTTATCTTGGAAATTGTCTGAAATTAGAATATATATATGTAATATATTATATATATGATTTGTACAGTTAATACTTGATGTCTTTATTTACTATTTGAGGCGAACTTTTATTTTACAAGTGTAGAGAAGACGCTCTGCACCGCTGTAAGCTGCAATTTGATAAACGTGTCGACATTAATGCCGCCTGACATGAAAAGCCAGCCGCCTTCCAGACATGCTCTAAAGTTGCGGGAAATTGCTGCTCAAGTCGCCAGAGGAGAAAAATAAGGACCAAACAACAAAGACAATGAGGGCATCAAGGACACGCCTTGGACCTGGCTTCGTCTTATCCATTAATGTAGGACTGTTTCCCAGTAGGAGGCATTTTCATTGAGGATATTCAAAGGCGAGGGCATCCTCATTGCCTTTTTACATAAGCTATTAAAGTACATCAGGTTTCAAAGGCTTTGATTGGGTTGGAAAATATTAAGCAGGATTATTCAAAGTAGAAATAACCTAGTTTTTATGTCTCAGGAATATAAATGATAAATGATAAAATACATTTTCACAAAATTACAACGAGTCCTGGCATATCATTTAAATTTACTTCCCTCTCCTTTAGGTCAAGTTAGCTAAAATAAAATTCAAAAACACATTCCTTATTAATAACATTTCTTATTAATGTTAACACTTTCCTAAAACTCATTAAACACAGTAGTTTTCCTGGCAATCATTAAACTTTAACTTAAAACTGAAAATATAAAACTTTAAATCCAATGGCTCAGATATCGTTTTCGGATATTGCGATAATCAAAACTAAATTTTGGATAATTTGGCGCTGTAATTTCCTGAAGACATTGCATTAAATATGATTAGCGGATATCATATCTTCAAGTTACGACTATACATTTCGGCCACTACCTGCCGCGCATCAGTGCGGCCATAAAAAGTAATCTCAAACTGTTCAGTTTCGTTGAAAATATCCTGGCTTAAAGTGTTCATAATTTGTTAGAAATTGTTGCCTATGCCGAAAAAGAAAATTTCGATCTCGTGACAAGTGAAAAGATCTGCTTTTTTCTTAGTTAGGGGCACACAACAATGTGTATTACAAGCAATTAGAGCATTTATTTTTATGCCGAACATCATTTGGCGCATTGCGGCATTTTGGCCGTGTTGCCTGTAATTTCGGGCTCTCGGCCAGTTTACCGCTGATGACCCTAATTAAAAGCACAACCCGCGCACAACCCAGCAGAATTTCACGACGGTGTATATGATGGGATGGGAGTAGAAGAGGCCTTTACGATCGCCGCGGCGGCATAAACCGCAACTCCGGCATCTTCGACGGCATCAGCATATGGCGGTTTTTGGTGGCTGCAACTTGCAAGTGGCGGCTTTTACGACTGCCGTCGCCAGTTACAGTTAACATTATTAGATCCCGGCACCGCCAACAACAACTATTGCACTGAAAAAAATATTTGCTGTAAATTCTAACTAAGATTAAAAAACAATATATTATTTTTTACATATAATTTTTAGTCATAAAATATGTGTTTAATTTAGACTTGAAGTAATACTTGCTGAACAAGAAATATATACTCTGTTTCTATATATACTATAAAACAATATATATTTTTTACTTATGCTTAACTATATCTTATTTATTTTTTAACATTTAATTAACATACAATATATATATGGTTTCAATTCTCAAACAATGGTTCTTATTATTAACCACCAAATAATACCTCGGGATCTCAGAATATTATATTTTGAGAAAAAACTTGTATATATGTATCCTTCACTTTTAAGATATGTTTTTTATTTCAAGTCTCAAGCAATGGTTAATTATATTATATACCAAATCACACCTATATATCTCAGGATATTTATCTGTCTCCTGATGTTTTCTATTTTTCCTGTGCACTCGTGCCCGCTTAATGACTTTAATAATCCTGTCACCGATCATTAAAAAATCTCTGCGAACACACAAAAGAAATTCCATGGCAGCTTCAATCAAAATAAAGTACACACTCTTCCTGCTTCTTCCACTTGAAACTTGGCCCCTGGTTTTGACCAGGCCAACAGATGCTGAGACGGCCAGGGTGAGGTGGGGAGAAAAAGAGAGAGGACGAGGACGAGATCGGTCTCTCTGTTTGTTCTCACGTGGTATTCAAATTTTAACAACTTTTTAATGATAACCTCGGCGAACATTAAAACTCATTCGGCCGTAATAAACATTAATAACACTTTAATCCGTTGCACCGAGGGGGAGGGAGGGTGGATGCTGCTGCTGCACATGCGCACAACTGGCGACTCTCCTGCAGCTGTGCGCCTGTGCTATCAAAATAATCAGCGAACAGAAAAAGCGGGAGAGAAAGAGGGCATAGACAGGGACAGGACGGAGAAATGCCTTTAAAACAGTGCAGTGCATGCACAGAGAGAAATATAGAGCAAGTTGTTAAAAGAATTTTTGGTACTTACGGAATTTTACAGAAGATTTTAGTACGTTGAGTATCAGGAATATGATAAACACACTTTATTTTCATATAAATATATACACATAGCGAAGGCTCCCTACACATATAGTAGTATTCCCCTTTAGTTAAAAAATAAATGCCTTCTCTTAGTGCATTTTGGCCGTCAGCCTGGAATAAATAATAGAGGAACTTGTTGCCGTTGTTACTGTTGTTGTTAGCTGGGCGCGTTGTAAGGCTATAAAAATGCATGTTTGCTAAATCAATGCAACAACTTGGGGGCATGGCAGCAGCCGAGGCCAGAGCACCAGCAGCAGCAGCATCATCGGCATGAAGGCGTCCCACATGGACCAACCTTCCAACCTACCTGGCAGCCAACCAACCAGCCGACCAACAGACCAACCTGCCCACCTTTCGCCTGGCATCCTTAGAGGCGACTCCAACTGCGGCTGTGTGCGATCTTGCCACTTACGTAGGCCGCGTGTGGCAGGTTGCCGTTGCATCCACAGTGGAGATGGCCAAAGTTGAATAAAAATCGAACGTTGGATTAAGGAGTATGAAAATTTGTTGTCAAAGGAATTTCTTAACTAAATTATTAATTTTTTACAGTGGAAAATGTAACTAAAACCAATTTTAAAGGTTTTTTTGCTAAGATATAAATTGATAAATTGATAAATTGTTTATTTTTTAATAGTGACAAATATTTTAAACATTTATTTAATTAAATATATTTATAAAATATTAAGGTATTACATTTTTTTTGCTTTGGATCTCGTTTACACATATTCAGGAAAGTTTATAGCTCATGTTTAAATTGTTTAATTGATTATGTAGTATATAGTTTACTATAACAACTAACTAACTAAATTATTAATGCTTTAGAAAATAATAAGTATTTACAAATCCTTTTTTAAAGTTTCTAATTTTTTGTTGTGGTGACAAAATGATCTATTGTAAAAATATATTTGTAATGTTATCAAAGTCTAAAAAGTCTGTTGAGATATTGAATATTTTTCGGATCTCCGTTATGTAAATTCAGAAGAACTTGAAAATGTAATAACTTATGTTTATATACTTAAATGTATCTCACTTTATGAGATGTAGATCTCCTAATGCATCCCTTAACATTGTTAACATTTTTCACAAGCTTATTCGTTTGCTTATATGTTATTTTTGTTTTAAACCTTAAATCTCTTGTCAGTTTCCTAAGATAGGAAAATATATGTTTGCTAGCTTCACTGTATTCACCCGTTGTTCCTTTGGCTCTGGGCCCCATACCAAGGTCTTTGAGCGGTTCTTGTTGCTGCCCAGTTCTAGCTGGTTGGTCGTTGCTGTTGTTGCTGCTGGCAGGCCAGATCATTTTGCTTCCTAGTTGCATGTGGCCCATGTAATTGTGAGCCCATATGCTGGAGTGTGTGTGCCTGATAAATGGTCGGGGGAGATCTCGCCAAGCGGGGAGGGAAGAGCGGAGTGGAGAGGCTGGAGATCGAGGTGGAGCAGGAGCACCACTTGGCCACTCGCTGTGAGCTGGCCTAGCTGTTGGATCTGTTGGTGGTGCTCCGCTCCGCGGATTGCGGCTGGCCGATTCTGAATGTCGCTGTCCCTTGACTTCGCTGGTATGCCAGGCTAATCGAATTTCCGAGGATGCATTCACTTTGTCATGACAGTTGGACAGGCAGGTTGAGGTCGAAGTGGTGGGATCCGGAACCCACAAAAACCAATCCCACTCCGTGGAGTGCAGGGCTCATGGTGCAGATGCTGGAGACCCACAACCTCATATGGCGAAGAAAATTTGAAGAGAAATTGGAAAGCAAGAAATTTATTAACATTCTGTTTTTACCCCATAAAACTATCTTTGTGATTTATGTTCCTATTTTGATTTTCTGCTAAGTTGTAAACGAGAGAAACTACTATTTAGTACTTACCGAATGAATATACCTTAGATTTCTTAATATATTTTTTATTACATCTAAATCCCGCCTTATATGCGGATATGATTTTTAATAACCTTTACTAATTTGTCTGCACTTTTATGTGGCAAGTGCATTAGCAGTTCGTGGTTAATGGCTAGTTCGCCCGTTGGATTCCATTAATTTTATTTCATTTATCAGCCAAACATGTTGCCGTTGTTCCAACTCCCCCTTGGCCCCGGCCATCTGTCTTCCCCGCGTCCCAAGAGTCGCCCAGAGACCTAGGGTCCAAGGAGGCCTCGATTGTGGCCGAGTGGTCCTCGGTCCCCGGGGATCGCACTTAAAGGTTATGCGCAGGGCTGGGCTGGCTGCCAGCTAAAGTGTTTGCACTGCGTAATAAACATAAAATTCAATTTTCATTAAGATGTTGCCTGATCCCTTGCCATTTACCGTTAGGTGGCCTCCTCTACCCCGGTTTTAGAAATTTTTTCTAGGGCCTGCCATGCCGCAGCAACGAGTATTTCAATAATGAATTCGAGATAAGCGCATTGGCTTCACTTGCCCCAGGTTGGGGGCCATTCACTCGCATGCCCGAAGAGCACTGCAAAATGGGGATTATTTTTGTCGAAAACTTTAGAGGAAAGTTAATGTGAACTAAGGTTTATGGAAATATTGGAGTTCTAAACCTTAACTCTTTAATAAATTAGCATTGATTCAGGGGAATATTTTAAATATGAATTCATATGATATTGTTGAAAGTGTTAATTGCAAGTCTCATCTTATATATTTTTCTCCATTTTAATTTGAATTAACAGAATTGTACTCATATCTTAATGCCCCTCCATTTTCCCTTAGTGTATGGGCAAGGATGTGGCTATGGACAAACATTTGTTGTTAGAGGAATTTTCATTTTATATAAGAGGCAATCGCAGTGAACCGGACCAGCCCCGAAGGTTTCGCAGCTGAGGAGCCGAGGAAAAGCTGAAGCTGAAACTGAAGCTGGAGCCGAGACTTGGGCGACTTGGGCCTCTGCCTCAAGTGCGCAATTTTCTCACATGGCAGTCGACGGGGCTGCTCGTCCCTCGCTTCCGCTGCTGTTGTTGTAGTTCCAGTGCCCAGTACCCATACCCAGTACCCCGTAGCATTCCCATTCCCATTTCGAGTCCCAGTACCAGTACCAGTCCCAGTCCTAGTCCCAGTCAAGTTGTCCCTCCAAAAGTTGTAGATTTAAATGAACATGGCGCTGGCCAAGAGAGTGGACAGCCAGACATCGGCTAATGCCCAGGCCCATGCGTGTTGATCTTCCGCTGCTTCGCAGGCCTTGGGTTCATCTTGAGTCCCTGTTTGGGCACTGGGAAAAATTAGCAGGACTTGTGCTGAGCGTAGGAAATTATTTCAGAGTAATTAAAGGGTTGTTTCTTTGATTTAATTAAGGATTAATTCTTATTATTTTTATTCTGTAAATTGTTTTAGCTTGTTTCAAAAGTATTAGTTTTCTGGTTAGTTTCTTGGATTTTTGTTAGAATAGAAGAATTGTCTCATAAACTATAAATCGAAATAACTAAGGTTTTCAAATCCTTTTAAAATCTGTCAAAAAGTATGCAATGCTAAGCCGAATTCTGTCTGAATTTTGTACTTATACAATTTTGTAGATGACCCTTATGAAGGGTTTTTAAATCCCTATTGATTTCTGTAGCACTTTTAATTGAAACCAAACATTTTCCTTATTTCTGACAAATTTCCCTATTACATTTTGGTCCAGTTTCTCTCTGTGTACACCTCTGCACTCCCTCTTTTCGTCTTGATCCCGATTGCAGTTAGGTTGCCCATAGCTGACACCGTTGACGAACACGATGATGAGCATGTGGATGCGGATGATGAAGATTAGCGTCGGCAGGCCGATTCAGATTGCAGATGCATCCGCGAACTTATCTGCACAGGGAAAAATAGGTTTCATGTTGGCTATAAGATATATTTATATAATTTTTATTGATATTTGCTTTTTTATTTATTGTAAAAGTTTATCCTGACGCCTCAAGTATAAACGTATCCCTTTAAAATATAATTTCTTTGGACTTCATATGTTTTTATAAGCTTACTTTGAGTTAAATCCTTTTTATATGTAAAAAACATTCTTGAATAAGTATTAAAAAAAATGACAAAATCCCCTATTAACAAATCTCCCTTAAAATATGATCAACTTTTTCCAAGTGTGCCAAACGTGTTTCCCGCTCATCCTCGTCGTTGTTATTGCAAGTGCAGCGGCAATATTTAAATTGTTTTATACATCGTTGTGCTGTTAGATGGAACCACCACCTCTGGCCCCCCTCCTCACCTCTCCGGCAATCTCCTCGCTGAGTGGGCCAATGGATGTCCTAATGCGTACGAGGGAGCCGAGGAGATGCGAACCATGAGGATGGTGGCATTTCGCTTCCTAGTTGGGCCGCAATTTGATTTTCGTCGGCCATCGCAGTATACCTGCTTTAAATTTCCGTTTATGCCTTCTGAAGGCTTGTAAAATGTTAAATGAAATTAAAATTTATTGCCTTGCCAGCCGGCGATTGACGTCTGCACATGGCCAATAGCATCGGCAGCAGGCCGATGTTGGCTTCCAACAGATGGCCGGGCCGAAAACACTTGGCCAGGAACTACTGTTCGTGGCGATTATGAGTGGTCGCCAGGTTGAATCTGTGCCTTCTTCGCTTAACGGTAAGCCAAGCGCATTCCCGAGTGGTTTATTGGGCAATGATGGGAAAGGAAAACCTTTTAGAATTGTTTATTTCAATTTTAAGCGTTTGTTTATTTATTGATACCGAAAGGGGGGTTAGCTTTTCATTACAGACGATGTAACGCATCTGAGTGTTGTCTGGGACACTAAAGAGAGCCAGGCAGTTCAGATATTATTTATAATTCCCTTAAGCTTTCTAAGTTACTTTTAATGTGCTCATGCTTCTGTCTTATAAAAAGGTATTTCAAGAAGAGTATAAATAACTAGTGATGGAAATCAGTTGTTTATAAATAAATCTAATTATCTGTATTTTTGGATGAGGAATTGCACCATAAGTAAATCAAAGATGAATACTTTATAGTTCTCATTAACAGACTAAATAAAAAAGCAAAAGCAGTTCCTATTTATGTTTATTATCTTGTGGATCAATGGAATCAACTAAAAACATGTAAGCTTTTTTTTTAAATCTACAATAATCTGCTAGAAATATATCACTTTTCTTGTAAAAAATCTACCAGAAATATATCCTTCTTCTTGTTAAAATCTATTATAAATATATATGTTCCTTTTCTTGTTAAGAATCTTCTAAAATGATGACTTTTTTCAAGGGTACATTTTACAGTGACAATTGTACTATAAATAGAATCTTTCCTTTTATTTTAAATATATATTTAAGCAATTCTTTTAAGTATTATTTTTCATATAATTCGAAACCATCCTTTAATTTCCAAACACCAAATCAAGAAGAAGGTCAAGTGAACAGTAGGCCTTCCCTGTTCCGTTGTCCAAATGCAAAGCATTTGCTGACCAATCTCGGCCCCCGATAAGCTATATTTGCTATAACCATTGTTTCCAGATTGATCTGGAGGTTCATTCATTCGCTGGTCGGCTTGATTCCTCCAGCTAAATATGGACATTAAACGCGAACAAAATGGGAGCAACCGCAAATAGCCGCAATTTTCCACTTGACTTGAGCGTTCCTGCAAGACTCTCTGCCAGAGAGTGGGCAGATGAGGCTGCTGCCAAGGCATTTAGCCAGGCCAGAAGAGCCCCTTTGCTCCCTCGTTTCCACTCCTCGGGCTGCATCATCATGGATGCTGCCCACATTTGCCTAAAAGGGGCCCAAACCTGTTGCCTACTGAAATGTAAATCTTGATGGTAATTTTAATAGAAAAAAAAAGAAAATCGAGGCGAACCGTTGGTTAGCCTAGGCCAAAGCGCTGGGCGTCGCAATAGTTGGCTAACTAAGCCCCGGCACGGGATAACACTCCAGAACAGGAACAAAAACGGCAGGGAACTTGGCAAGCACTTGAAAAAAATATTGTTAAAATTCAGAGAAATACAGAGGATACCATAGGCCTATGGTAAATAGTTGAATTATGATAATTCCTCTAAAGTAGATGACATTTAGCAAAAGGTTTTTCAAAAAATTATATTAAGTAAAATAAGATCAGTAATTTGGAAATTCTTCTTTGGTTAAGATCCTTAAAATCTATATTGCTTTTATTTTTATGAGATATGTGTTTTTAAATATTAACATTTAATATTGCAGAGCTAGAATCTACTATTAGACAATCTAAAAAAGAAAAGAAATAATATAAAATAAGGGCTAGTACATGAAAATCCCATACAATTACGTCTAGGTTACCTTAGAAAATGCTCTATGGCCTATGATTTTTCCTTTCGTTGACCACATTTTTCGCTCAGTGCATTCATGCGAGATCGGGCAACGCCAAATGTTTATTGTGCTATATAAATGGCCACATTTGCAGTTACCCTAGGACCGCTTCTTGCCCCATGTTGCTGCTGAACGCATTCCTCCGCCTGAAAGTGGCTGCCACTCAGGTACATTGGCCCAATCTGCCGCCCTGCTTTTCCCCTCGATTTTCCGCTAAATATATACGAATATATATATATACATATATATGGATATGTGCGAGTGGATGATGCTGGGCTGCATCTGCAGCGCCCGCTGAGTGGACAAACCAGATATTGATAACGGCTCTTCGATGCTGTTACTTTAACAGCCGCATTGCTCAGGCCGAGGACAGGGATTGCAACTGCAACAGCAACAGCAAACAGCAACAGCAACAGCAACATGCAACATTCGCCGCTGCTGCAGGCAACACTTCTCTGGGCTGTTTGTTTTCGTATGGAATTAAACGCCTTGGCGCACAGGTGCTGGCCAAGAGATGTCTTCTTGGCCCAGCCAGGTTAGTCCGCTCTACAGCCCCACCACCGCCTCACCTGCTCAGGTGCAGCGGCGGGGCCGCTTGCATTTTATTTGCAATTATTTTTGTAGCGCAAAGGAATTACCTGGCCGGGGATGCACAGAGAAAATAATGCCAGGATATAGTGTCCAATGAACCCTTTTGGTTGGGTTGAATTATATAAAAATATAAATAAATTTTGATAAAATATATAATATTATTAAGATGCACTTTTTATGCATTTAAAAGATATGGAACTGCTTTGGTTATATCAATATTTTAAGAAGGAAATTATTAGGGCAAAATTTGACTTCAAAAATAACTGAATTATACGTGTAACTTTATTTATTAATATTAAATTTAATTTATTGAAAGGTTTTAAGTATCACCGGTACGGTATGGTGGTTTTTATATTTCTTCAAACATATTGAAGTATTTATATTTGTAATATATTTATATTTAAAGAATACTTAATTTCTCAACAATATTGTCATCCGAAATATAGACTATAAATTTGCAGACACCCACCACTCCCTTAATCTTTTTATTGATATTAAAAACAATGACACCCCCCTTTTCTCTCAGTGCTCATTTGCCACTTTGGCGTTGGCTTTTTGTCCATGGCTTTATCAGCGGCTCCAGCCTTGGCCATCTCTCCTCTTTGGCCAGGCGAATTCTAATTCTAATTTCTGCAACGCAGCTGCGCGCCAGCTCTAGCTCCAGAACCCAGCATCCAGCATCAGCATCCAGAATCCAGCACCCAAGCTGGAGACTCCCAGCCCAGTCTCTGGACCAGGTCCAGTCCCTAGCTCCGTTGGTGGCGCTGTTGGTGTTCATTACGCAAGAGGTGAATGCACCGCCCGGCACTTGCTGGGAATCGGAATTCTGGAGTTCTGGGACCAGGAACCTGGAGCCTGGAATCCGCCCAGGGAGCGAATCAATGGACCAAGCTAGTTTCGAGAGACCCGACAATTATAAATCCGCTCCAGCGTCGTCTTATGCAAAACACGTTTATTTTTCCTCTTTTTTTCGGCTATCTTTTTTTGAAATTCATTTTTTTGGTTTTTGGTGCGAAAGCGTAGCTAGAAATATGCAAAAATCGAAATAGCAAAGGTCAGCGCTGTGTGAAGGCTGTTCTCATGCAGCGCGTTCCAAATTCCGAGATTCATTAACCAAGTTAATAATTAAAAATAAAACCAGGGACACAAATCGATTCGATGCCGGCGTGCAACAGAGACTTGGCTCAGCGGCCTGCCCGGGCAATTTATTACATTTGAAACAAAGGCAAAGACAAAGCCAAGAGTGGAAGATAATGCCGAATAAAATACAAAACGCAGCGAGATATATAGACTTCCGTATTTGCCAAATCGTTGTTGTCTGTCGCCGTCAACAATAAATTACGACAACCTGAACTTGGGGGGGACCTGGGGGCAGTCGCGCATAATTTTGGCAAACTTAGCGAATCGACCCCGCTAGACCAGTTTTTAAATTACATGCAAAGCATTCCAAATGCAAACTAAAACATTTATGTTTTTTTATTTAATTCCACTCGGCTGTCGCTGCGTCTGCCGCTTGTCTTCCTGCGTTTAAGCTGCTCGTGTGTATCAAAAGTTTAAGCAAAGTGCAAACAAAGAAGCACACACACATCCACACAACCTACAACAATCAAGAAAAAAAAATAAGAAGAGCAGAAACAAAGCACACAAAAATCGCACATTTTTTTGCTACTTTTTTCGCAAACTAAAATTTATTTCAAGGGCAAACTCGCGAACTTTTGGTGAGTTCTCTATTTTTTATTAGCGTTGCAATGCGTCGTCATCAGTCGAGAGACTTTGATACCCTTTCGTAAGGGTAGTGGGTATTTTCGATGGAAAAGTAATTATAATACTGTCTGCTATATATGAAATCATTCTGCTTCTGAATAATGGTAATAATTTCCTATGTAAATTTATTTCCTCTTGATTACTGTATTTATTAAGAAAAATATGGGATTTATGTGGATAAGCAAGGATAGCAACAAGTCTTTCGTTTTAATATATATATAATATTTCAGAGAAACGATTCATTTTATAGCAATTTATTCAAATAAACACCTTTATAGAGATGTAGCAAAAATTCATTTTTGAAACTAAATTTCAAGGAAATGATCCATTTAATAAGAATTTATTTTAATAAATACTTTTACAGGAATGTAATAAATATAATTATTTCAATATGTTCAAATATTAATTGTATACGAATTTTACTATAGAAAAATAATTCGTGTAAGCATTTATCTTAATTATTATAAACAGAATAATTAAGTTCAGTTATTGTATTAATAATAAATAAATTATTATGAATCTCATAATTTATAAGCCTGCAAGTGTGTCTAAAATTCCCCATACATTTCCATATTTTCTTGAATTTTTTAAAAAATTTTTTTCTTAATACTTTTAATAAATTGCCCGGCGCCAAGCCCAGGCACTTCGGTTTTCGGCGAAAACTCAACTGAAGCGCTTTAGATTTATGCGTCGTGGCAATTAAATTCATTCAACGTAATTTATGAGCGACTCGGAATACTTGAGGGTGACATAATTGAGAGCCTAGAGGGTTGCGAGTCCTCGAGGGCGGAGTTAAGGCTGTAAAGCTAGTTCCCCCACTTTTATTTTTTTTCAGTGGGTGGGTTCATCAACCCGAAGGAACTATAACACGAGATTTACGCACAAAATTCGGTTATTTGAATAGTTTCCGAAATTGGGCTAAGTAAATTACGCGCATTTGGCCAAAAGCTAAACAGGCAAAATGTGGCGGGTAAACAAATGAACTTTGTAAGGCATATTCATCTATATTTCCCAAAAGAAAAAAAATACATATTTAGATATTTACGCATACAGAGTTCTCTATTAAACAGATCACCGTGCAGCAGCGTGTAATATTTGCATTATAATCAACAGCGAACGCGCCGCGATAAAAACCATATTGTTTTGCGATCAGCTCGGAGGCCGGCTCCCCGGTTAGGTGTAAGGTGTGCAGATGGCGCCCTACTTTCCTGCGATATTTGTGTGCCGATTTCCATACAACTCTGGGCGCAATTTAGGGCATCTATTTGGGTTTATTTGTAAAGCAAAAATGGTTAATGTCTGAGACGCGGTTGCTGTTAAATAAAGCGAAACACATGTGCGGAAATTCTCGGCCCCTTTGGAGGTCTAATAAAATTGTGGCACGAGCGTTGAAACAACTTGGTAATCAAAACAAAATCTATATTACACATACGCAGCGTGATCCGTGACCACTGGCTGAGAACACACACAAACACACATACACATATCCCCCATAATCAAATCGTTTAGCCTTTGGCTCAAAAACCAATTACATGTTTATGGCCAAAAGCACCAAAAACAATGGCAAATAAATTCGCTTTCATTCGGCCAAGCCAGCAAAACGGCACCTGATTGATATCAACGATAAGATATGGCTAAAATCGCTCTTACTAACGGTTTATTAACTGGTCTTTTAGGGATATTGTCAAGCGTACAGCGCTGGGATTGCAACTAATTTTGGGCTTACAGATAAAATGTTAAAATCCAAAAGGTTTTAATAAATATTTTAAAAAACAATAGAAATTAAAATTAGATAAAGAAACCCAATTTTGCAGAATTTATATAACCCAAAATATTTCCCCAATTAAATTCCCACAGATTCTTTTCGGGTTAATGACCCCAAATAACTATAATCGTGACTTGCTGATATTATACTGATTAATTTTAAATTAACTCTAACTTTTGTGCAAATTTATATTATTTAATTTCCAATGGTCATTGGTTTTAAGTAAACCCACTATTTGTTTTGATGTTTTTTTTTTGTTAACAATGCGGCTAAAACGTAATGCGGTTGGCAAAAAAAAACGGACAAAAAGTAAACAAAATCAAACAGCGCGGAGTTTGTATTCGCCGAAAACGGAAACCCAAAAAACCGAAAGCAAACGCAGTGATTACGGCAAACGCTGAAACGACCTTGCCAATTACTGCTGATGGGTACTGTTCACCCCAC
>JAEIHY010019411.1:30527-84177 GCA_018904565.1 Drosophila tsacasi
TTCTCCCCTTTCCATTTGATTTTCCCGCATTTCGGATTGCTTTATTTATTTATTGCGAATTTCCAGTGGGTGGGCAGGCAGAACCTTAAAGTTAATCCAGTAGTTGTACTCTTTTTTGATTGTGCTTTCTCTTTGCCTGCAGGTAAGAGTAAGAGAGGCAGAGAGAGCGCCCGAATCTCTTCCTGCTCTCTGAGGAAAAAAAAGCTTGCGAATAATTAGCGCAAATTTAACGCTCGCGAATACTTCGGGTTTTTCGAATTCGGGTGCGTGCGATCGTGGTTACCGCATCGCTGGCCGTGTATCTGTGTGCGAAACTATCTGTGAGATACAACATTTGGGAGATAGATGGACAGGCAGAGAGAGCATGTGTGTGTGTGCTTGTGATAGAGGGCTAAAGAGAGTAAGCACGCGCATATATTTTGCAAACTTTTTGTTGTTGTTAATCTTTTGTGGCCAGGGACGGGCTTCCGTTTCATTTTGTAAATATTTTAAAATGAATTTTAAAAACTTTATAAATGGCAATTTACATTTCTTATTTCTTGCTCTTATAAAAAAAAAAAAAAAAAAAAATCTGTGTGTTATTTCAAAATACAATTCTTGTACGGCGAAAAATTTTATAAAATCGAATTTTCTGTCTTAGAAATTTTTGTAGAAGAAGTTTACGCATTCGATGACTGCCCCGCCTCCTTTCCTCTTGTCAAGTGCTAAGTTTGTGTGTTTGAGTGTAGTCGGTAGCTGAGACCGCACTTTGAGAGCCACTTAGCCACAGATAAAAAAAACTACATTCCTTCTTGCAAATTTATTTTTAATTTAACAAGAGAAACTCCTTCTATAAAGATTACAGATTACCTGAGTACCTCTTAACCCTTAAATTTTCCCAAATTTTTAATTATTCCTATATTTTTTTGAATAAAAATACATTTTTTAAGGTGTGCTGAGCACATGTGCCGCAAGAACAGAGCAAAAGCATCTCTAACGCACACCAAGCACAGATACGAGCACACCGAAGCAGCTTTTCATTGCTCAGCTGCAAAAACCGGCAGAAGGCGGGAAAAAGGGGGCGCGGCCGGGGCGTTGAAGGAAGGCGATCGGGACACGAAGGCCCAAAGCCGAGAACGATCGCCGTTCGTTGCCCATCTAAGTCTAAGCCCATTCTAATGGCAAGTGTGCGCTAGAGTGAGATGCCAGGCCAGCAAGAGGGAGAGAGGAACCAGAGACAGACAGAGAGAGAGAGAGAGAGAGAGTAACTGCAACTCCAGTATTTGCCACATGCGAAAAACAGTAAAAGCTCCAAAGAAAGAAAACTCTGATAGAAGATATTTTGGAAGACAAAAATAATTATTATTTAAAATTTGAGATTATAAAAGAAATAAAAGATTCCTTATGCATTTACACTCAGTTTGCATATATTTTTTATTTTGTAAGTTACTTTTAAAGTAAATTTAACATATTTGAATAAATTTAAAAAATATTACATTTATTTAGAACAAAATTTGATGTCTTTTATAAAGTAAAGCAAAAATACAGTTAGTAAAATAACGTTAAACATCCAAAATAAGAAATACAACAAAATAAAGGGACTCCCCTTAGAATACAGCTTGAGTTGCACAAAAATTCTTTACCAGGGTGTCGGCAAACCCTATCTTTGGCATCTTTATAAATTTTTGATATATCATAAATGTTTATTAATTAAGCTGTCTTTGCTTGAAGTCTGCAAAAACTTAAATAATAATAAATAAGAAAAATACTTTGTAATTTTCCTTAGTCCCTGCATCGAGCATTCACTGTGCAAGGCTGCAACAAGCGATATTGCTGCTGTTGCTGTTGCTGCTGCCTCTGCCAGCGGCGACTGCGACGTCGCCTCGTCTAAGTTGTTGCTGGACGTGTTCTTTTTAGACTTTTAGCATTATTTGCAGCATTTGCAACGAACACTCGCTAAAAACAACTGCAGCCGCAACGTTGTGGCACGCGTTTCTATTGCTCGTCAATCAAACAAACAAAAAAAGAACCAAAAAACAAAAGCCCAGAAAAACAAATAAAAACCACAAAATATATAAATGAAACAAAAAACGAACGAATGAAGACAATCCCCTTCGAGTGTTGTGAATATGCGATCAGCAACAAAAACCGTGAACTGTGAACAATCGCATCACAAGCGACAGTGCAAAGTGTGGCGCTTTGCGGCCTAAACGCAAATAAATATTTACAAAAAAAAAGTATGTGGCGGGATTTTGATAAACATAAAAAGGGGGCTAAAAAATAGGAATTGATATGGTAAAATAGAAACCAAGAAACCAATTTGGAAACAATTAGAGCAAGTCCGAAAATAGGACTACAATGACCATGTTTTGCAAGGAAATGCTATATTATCTTTCAATTTGTAGGGAAAATGTTAGAATTAATAATTGAAGGCAGATTAAATAAAAAAAACATCTATAAAATAAATAAATACTTAATACTTGAGGTTTCCCATCCTAAAGATAACTGAAACTACTTTGAAAACATATTTAAAATAGTAAATACAAAGGTCAAGATGTTTCTTTTAAATAACATTTTTTAAAACATTCAGAAATGTTGTATCTCAAAATTAATAAAGTTTTAAACTTTTAAATAATAATACTAAATGATCATGAATATAAATATTAATTTGATTTTCTAGTACTATATTTAAGGTAAATTTACAAGACTGAAAAGTTAATGAAGCCTTGCAACTTAATCCTCTGAAAACTCTGAAAACTAATAGCAACTAAAACAGACTGCTTCAAATTGAATCCGTAAAAATATAATCCAAAAAAGGTGGCAAAACTCAACGACAAGTGCTGAGTTATATGTAGCTTCCAGAGAACCCATTTGTATTATCCAGGAATTTGCATTAACCATTCGAATATAAACCCATTATCTGCCAACAGAAGTTCCTTCAAATGTAATGCAATATGGGCACTACTATCATCTCTCGCTCAAATGCAAATTCAAATTCAAATGATTCCTGTAAAAGCAAACCTGAAATTCACAAAACAATATAATGACAAAGCTGAAAAGGTGCACAAACAAAGGCGGCATGGGCAGGGATTCGGGGCAGGGCCCCTTGAAAAATCAGCTGACGAAGACCGTCGTCATTATTAGGATCTTCTGGATGCCTTAAACATGTGAGGAGTAGCTCATTTCGTAAAAGGTTCTCTTTCTCTTTTATTTTTTGTTATTTTTTTTTTACCGTGCTTGCCTCCTGTGCTTAATTTTCAGACAATTCCATAGAATTAAAAGCGATCCGAAGAGGAACCGGGAACTGGGGATGATACGAAAAGAAACCAAACGAGACTTACAAAAAAAGAGCAGACGGCAGGCTACTAGGTTAGCAGGCAAACGTCGCCGAACAAGGAATAAATGCACAGAAAGAATATCTTTATACCAATTTATTTATTGGTTATTAAATAATATAAATCAAGCCGTATATGTTAGTACTTATTTATGCTATCTTAATAGAAATACCTTCTAAATCACCACAATAAGCGTGCTGCCTTTACTTATTCTTTCATTTTAATTCAATTTAAATTTTTTAAAAACTTGTTAATTTTCAATGCTTAAAAGTTCATATTTAAAACTGAGAATTTGTAGTACAACATTGGCAAATGAAGCACCATTTTTTCCAAGTGTTCTCTTTAAGCGGCAGACGAAATTCGCAAATTGCTCGTTTGAAAGCGAAAACCCTCCAAAGAAACAAAACGAGCACACACCCCAGCCAAAGATACAGATACTGGGCATTCACACAGATACCGATACACGGACTCAGATACAGATACAGATATATCCGCCAGATCGCTGTAAGCGCTTCAAGGGTGAGGCAGCGAAGTCGACTGCAGCAGCGGCAGCGGCATAGGCAGCGGCATAGGCAGCGGCGTGTCCAACTTGCCCTTGATCGTTGCTCGAAATGTCGCGCAGCAGCGGCAAACATACAAACAAAAAAAGCACTAAAATAAAAAAAAAAAAACAAAAAATAGATAGAGACAGCAGCAGCGCTGTAAGCTTTGCCCATCCCTTTCCGTCCCGTCAGCGCACCGAATTTTGGCAACGCAAAATAAATCCACCGAAAAATCATAAAGGTCTCAGACGGCAAGCTAAACGAAGAGGATAATACCCTAGTATAATTATACATAAATATAAAATGAAGCTTGCTTAATGAAATAGTTATTATAATTAATCAACAAACATTACAAAATATTTACCTGTTCCTTTCTGGTTCTATGTATATAGATACAAACTTCTAATTGCAATCACTCAACCCTTTGCCTGTAGGGTGTAGGGAAAAGCATAGGGGGGGTCCTGGTCTCTCGCCTTTAGAAAATTTTGCTCAGCTTTCGCCTTTATAGTCTTCTTTCATTTATTTTGTTTACTTGAACGACACGCCAAGGGATCGGATCGGATCGGATCGGATAGGTTCAGATGTTGGTTGGCAACGTATCCCGTCTTGGGTCTGAATCTAAAGAATCTAAGCTGGGACAGTCGCCTCTGGAGGGTTACCGTTTATAACCTTAACCAGTCTTTCAACTGCTCTCTTTTTCCCTGTTTGCTCCCCGCCCGATGTTTGGGCTCATCGGGCATTGTGTAATAATTCGCACAAAGGAATTCCAAACTGAATCGAGAACGTGCGCGAGTGTTGGCTACAAAAGTGTGTGAGATACAAAAAGATACTACCAGTACAATCGCAGTCGCAATCCAAACCCAGCAAAAAAAAATAAATATATTTAAAAAGTATATATCATCAGCAAATGCCTCAACGCATTGATGTGCCAGTTGAACTTGAGCGATACAGCTGCATACTCTAGATAATCGAAGCGAAATACCGAAAGATACTTTACCCCGACCACAAACGCAGTGCAAATGTTATAGTGCTCCGTCTATCTTTCTATTGCGGAAATGACAAGGTTTGTTGGCTAACCATTATCTTTAAGATATAGTTAAAAAAAAAAAAAATTCGATCAATGTTTTAGATATTTATTAAGCTATGATCTTTGCTAGAGTTATAGAAAGAATACAAAGCTATTTATTACAGATCAATAAAGGAATCGTTACTTTTCCTTTACTAAATTACTTAAACATTTTCATTTTGATGATAAAAGCGACCTATTTCATTGTATAATTATCTAAGAAAATCCCTAGAGGCTAAGTTCTTGCAACAAACTCCTATAACAACTTCCAGGAAGTATCTCAATCTCCACAAATTCTGGGTTTATAATATTTCAAGAGATTCAATCTTCTCCCCTTTAAGTTGCTGATTAACGATAACCGATTCTAAAGTGGACGCTTGGCCATAAATTAGCTGAGAAGATGGAATACATCCATTGTCAAGGGCATCTTGTGATCTAGTCTATTACTCATCGAATTTTGTGCTGTTTTTTTATTGCAAAAAGTCGGGTTTGGTGGAATTCGGTGTATTAATTATCCCACGCTCTCTACCATGGCGACCGATTCAGTTCGTTTTTGTTTGCCAGTGTTTGCGTTTTAGTATCCAACTATTGCTAATTGCCAAAAGTATCTCTACTGGCGCGCCCTGCCTTTTAAAATTGATTTTTGTTTTATTTTTTCGCCATGTTCTGCTTCCCATTTTTTATGACCACTTTTTTTGATTTTTTTATATATTATTAGTTGTTTTGCTAAGCCACTGGTAAGTCGTCTGCCCGCGCCCATATGGTCAAAGTAACTGCCGCTAAGCCACTGCCAAATCGATGCCAATTTAGTCAGCGGCTTGTGAAGGACAAGCGCGGCCCCCGATCGTGTTGGCTAATAGGAGCAGCAGCATAGCAGCACCAATGCACTGAGATTTTAGGTTTTATGAAATTTAGAATGACTTAATAACCAGGAGTTATAGGTCTTAAATCAATTTCAAATGGATTAAATATAGATAGTGCTTCTTAAAAGGCTTTCTAAATAATTAATAACATAATTTCATTGCTCTGAGACTTTCTTGATTTTGTAAACAGAATGCTTCAAGTTTAAGCTAAATAACTACATAATATGGAATAAATTCCTAAAATTTCGATCAGTGTATCGCTGCATGGCGACGACGTCACCAATTGAAAATAGACGAAAATACGCAATGCATGCTAATTGAATAATTTGAATTGTGGCACCTACAACAACTTGTTTGGCATTTGTCAGGCTCACTAATTTAGTTGCAGCTGATATTTTGACAGCCACGGCTTGTGTCGCGTGTGGGCGGATTGTGGTGCATTGTGGGTGGATTGGATCGGATTGCACTCGAAATCAATGCGAATGCACATTTTTGGTCAACCGCGCTCGCGCTCATTGCAATTTATTGCATTTTAAACACTTTTGTTTTGGCTGTTTTGGCGATTAAAACAAATGGCCCGGGCATCCGAGAGACACACTATCGCGGAGACTCTGGAATGATGTCATCGTGGGGCTGAGACACCAGCAGCAGCAGCAGCTGCTGTGACAGACATGCAGGGTCAGGTTAAAGTTGAATCATTTGTTTATTTCGCAACACGATTTTTCTTTTAGCTCGCATTGATATGCTGCGGACTTGGCCGCTAATTAATCGAGTCCCATTTTATCGCGCACAAAAGCCACTCGGGGCAATCAATTCCCCAGGCTCAACAATAGACCCCAGATGCGTATTATTAACGGATCAATAGAGAACCTTATAGCGCTGGCCGCAGCTTCTCATGCGGCTTTTTGTTGCCACTGCGAACACGCCCCAAAACGAGCCAAAGTGCAGTATAATGGAAGATATGGCCAAAGCACTTTACGTGTCGTGCGTTTCATAAATATATCTGACAAGGAGGAGGTCACTGTATACTACTATATACTATACAGTTTAAGTGTTTTTCTGTATCTTTTTCCCTGATGGTACTGGAAACCAATCAAGCTCAAAGGATTTAACTTTCGAGCTGTGAATAGCCTCTGTATAAATTAACAGGAAATTATTTTAATTAAACTCATGTATCTGTTATTAATATCACTACTTAGAAAGAGATCAGATAATAAATATAATTTAAAATGCTTTCAATTTGAAAAAATCCATGCATAAATATGCTAATATTAATAGATAGATTTTCAAAATTAAATTCACTATCCACTTTTATTTCTGGGTCTTCATCTATATTTTATCCATGCTAATAGAAACTAATATCTGATTCATTCAACATTCTTAATTTATGCAAAACTTAAAAACTGGGCTAAGTGTTTAATTTATACAGATTAAGTTACCAAATGCAGTAGGTTAAACAATGTGCATCAAGTTGTATCATATAATAATGAAAAACTGGTATTAATTTGATTATTTTATTAATTCTATAAAAACATTATATTATATTATTTTATTTTATAAATTACGTATTACTTATCACAAACTAAATCTTAACAGCAAGTTGTACAATAAAAAAGGTATATAAATTCCCTTCTTAATAAGAAAAATACTAAGCAATCCTTTAGATAATAATCTCATTCGGTACAGTTTTTTATTTCACCCAAAGCTCTGAATTAATTAAAAAATCGGACCTATATCGATCGTTAAATTGGAAACCTTCAAACGATTTTATAGTTCTGAAACGCGCAGTAGCTTCGCCAGCACACACACAAACACACACTCTCTCAGGCTGATTCGCATTTAACAAAAAAAAACAACATGGGCAAATATCAACTTCAACTTTTTTCGCGAGATTCTTTTGGCGTTTTCAGTTTCGTTTTTTGCCGTTGGCTTACAAATAAACGGCTTTAACCTTGAGCGAGCGCATTTGGTTTGTAAGTCACGTCTAAGTCCGCGCTCAAAGGTTTGACAGCGGCGTCGACGTTGACGCTGGCGTCTCTGCCCCCTGCCTCAGCCTCGGCCGACGTCTGCGGCGGCGGCGACGCATGCGCAGAAATTGGTGCTTCGGTTTTTATTTTGGGTTTTTTGGCTTTGGGTTTTCGGTCTGCGTTTTGTCTTTGACCATTTTTGCAAAATTTTTCGCGTGCTTCGCTTACCCTTTTTATAGTTTTTTTTTTTTATTTAAGCCATGTTCTTGTTGCCAAGTCTGTCCCTTGTGTATGTGTTGAGTATTATGTTTTATTTATTTCTTACCTTTTTGTGTTAATTTTTGGCGCTTGTAAAGCTGGCCTGGGCTTTTTTGCACGCCAAGAAAAAGGTAAAAACATGTTTTTGAACTAGGTTCGCCTCAACTCGCCATCGTTCCTAATGGCCTACTACACGTTGCTGGGCTCTTGACGGCCTGTTTTTATTATATTTTTGCTCATTTTTTACTCTTTTTCCCGTGGCAGTCATGCATCCAAACTGGCGATTATGTAATGACCAACCATAGGCCCGAAGAGTATAGCTCCAGTAATGGCAAGGTGACAGGAAAGGCTCTCGATAACAGTCCATCTAATGGACACTTATCTGGGGGCCTGCAATTTTCCCCAGAGTTTAACGAGGTCTTTGGGCGGTTAAATCTCGTATCTGCTAGAACCTTTTGCCCTGTGTGTGTGCAGAATTACTTAATTTATTTAATTAACAACAAGATGGTATGCATTTGTTGTCCATTATTTATTATTATCACACCAATTTAACCCTTTAGATTGAATTATTTATGCTTATACCATTGATTCTAATATTTTTTTTAATATGTCTTATGTTTAGGAAGGGGTTTTGTAAATTTGTACGGGAAAAAAGGTATTCAATTAATTACAAAGAAATAAATTGAGTTTTAGATATACCGGTTAATTTAATACATTTGCTTAGCTGAGCACAGCGTAAAAAGATAATAAACAAAATATTACAATTTAAAAGAGATAAAATTAAATAAATCATCAAATTTAACGTAATAATTGTAATAAATGGAGGGTAAATATCAACATAATTTGCAATCTATCGATTAATCTGTGTATCGATTTATCTATCGATCTATGTATAAATCTACCGATCTATAAATCTATCAATCTTTCTATACATCTTATTAAATATTTTCGAAAACACAATCTTTCGAAGGAATCGATAGGCCCTCTGTTAATATTTATTTCGCTGTAAAATACATTTAGTATATAAGTTTGATTACTCCGACTAGCATTTCCTTATCAATGCACAACTTCTTTCGCCCTTACAGCACAACGCGCTAAAAACACGCGCGATTAATTCGCGAATTTAATCGCTCTCCACACACACACACACACAAAACCAGCGAAAGATAGCACAGCGCGCTGTGTGTGTATTAGTTTGCCTTTTTGCCAAAAATTTAACAAATATCAATAATAATAGCAAAAACTGAAAATAAAGTAAATGAAAACAATAACAAAGGCAACAAGAGACGGAGAACAAGCTGCAGCAACAGCAATCAATTTAACAACAACAACAACAAATTAATATAAACATTTTTTACGGCTTCGCTTAGCTAAGCTTGTTGTTGTTGCTGCTATTCGCTTTTTCGGGTTTTTTATTGGTGTGTGTTACACACTCACTTACACACACTCACGAAAGCAGTTCTCGACGCCGCCTGAGCGTGTGTAAATGAGCGAGCGAGTGTATGTTGGTTTGTTTGTGTGTGAACTTTAAATTAGACGAGGCACGACTGCAGCAACAACAACAATATCAGCAGAAACAGACCCTAATAAATTTCGCATACTTTGCGAATTTATGCTGAGCCACAAAAACAACAAGCCGCCGCAGCAGCAGCAACGTCGACGACGACTGTAGCGACAGTTGTTCATTTGGAAGAGAGTGGGAAAGAGATGGGAAAAGCCCGAAAGACGAGAGCCGCGGACGTTCTTCTTACTGCTGCTAACGTCTCCAATGTTGCCGTGGTGTTGTTGTTGTCAGTGTTGCTGTTGTTAAAGTTGCTGTTGTTGCGGCTGATGCTGTGCCGGCAATTAAAGATTTTCTGGTTATCGGTTTTATCGGTGGTTATCGGTAATTATCAGAGTGATGTTGCTACTGTTATTGTTCTATTAACAGTGTCACTAACAGCAAAGTTTATGAAGCTTTATTTCATATCAATTAATCATCAAAGCGGTCATATTTTCTTCAAATTAAAACAAGTTAAAACTATTTACCAATTAGTATTTTTAAAATAGACTGATACAAAAATTATAATTATCATAGTAACTGCAACCTTGGGGCTCAGTAACTCAATTAAAAGCATTTTTAACTCACATTTTAGACTTAATCTTTTGTTGATAGAAAGCGATAAAAAAAAAATCTTTAATGAAATCAATCGATCAGAGGAAAAATGATCAAATTATTGAGTTTAAGCGAAGCTTAACGAAGTGTAATTTTAAATATCGATGTACACAAAATAACTGATCGAATTGAAATTTTACACAAAAATGTTTCAACTAATTTTAACGGTATTCTAGCTATTCCTTAATTATATTTTGTATTTCACATTTATATACTTTATATATTTTTTGGCATCAAATAATTCTGTGGACAGTTGTACTATGGAATGTACACCTCAAGCCAACTTTTTTTAGGGGGACTCGGGAGATTCTATAAATAGCTTTTTATAAACAAAAAACACATTAAATTTGTTCAATTTATGGTAAGTTAAGTTAAGTTATTAAGGAAACCTTAGCTTTGCCCGTTTTGCACCGAATTAACCCTACCCTTCCCTTAAATTCACGTTTTCTTTCTGCAGACGTTACTCGTTGTTGCCTCTGTAAATTCCTCTGTTAATGCTACTGCTAATGTTGTTGCTGCTCCTGCTGCTGCTGACGACATCGCTTGAGCGTCAACGTCTAATGGCGTCGCCGTTGACTGCATTTTGGCAGCGCTGCCAACATCGCTCATTTTAGCGTCTTCTTCCTCCGCTTCTTCTTTTTTCGGCGTTCAAGGACAAGTGCCAATTGCGGATTGGGTATCTTCTTCGTCTCCAACCGCGACCCCATCTTAGCCGACTCCACCTTCTCTCCCCTCCCTTTGTTCAGCGGCATTCACAAGCTCTGACTCAAATGTGGAGACTGGAAAGGGTTCGAATTGGCTTTTGCTAAGGAACTTCCAAGCGATTGAAGCAAATGCAGGAGACGGGCTGAGAATCAATACTTATATGTACATTTGTGACATTTGTATTTAGGATTCTTTGGGGCTTTAACTATGGTTTAATTTATCAGTAAACGAACTTTAATACCCAGCACTTTTTTCACATTTTTCAAAACAAAAACAAAAAACATATTTTAAACTAAAAACCGAAGAAAATTGTATTTTTTAGTTTCTATTACTTTTATTTATGAGTAAAATTTTAAATATTTGCATTTATAGTTAGTGTAAAAACATATTTTTTCTATATAAAGTTTTTGGGATGTTAAATAAAAATATTTCAGTTTCTGATGACCTTTTTTGCCTATCCTTGTATTAAATTGAGTTTCCTAAGTATCTGTAATTCCTAATTTTCTAATGAAACTGTAAACAGCAAAAATCTAATTTAAATTCTCCACAAATCTTAACTTCCCCCTTCAAAGGCCCTGAGGCTGCAGCAGCAAATGTGGAGCCAAAATGAAAGCCAACAAAGAAGGAGAAGCCAAAGGCGAACAACAAAAACAGAAATGAAATTGTTTTGATTTCTCCTTTGGCTCTTTCGCTGGGATTTGGTTTTGCTGCTACGTTTTATTTTTTTTAATTTTATTTTTTTTACTGCTTACTTTATTCCGTACGCTCGTTTTTTTTTTCTCAGCGCTTTTAATTTTTGCATGCACGTTTCGGCGCTGACCTTGAATTTTTTTCTTTTGCTTTTGCGTTTGCGCTTTTTATTGTTGTTCTTGTTGTTGCTGGTGCCGCTGCGTTACTGTTGTTTTTTTATTACGTTTTATTCAAAATTTATACACACAGACACAGGAACACGCGTGTATTTCTTTTGTTATATTACGTAGCCGAAGAGGAAGCAATATTCACAAAGCAGCAGGCGATAATAATAAAAACAATAAAAAAGAGACAGCCAGAAATAAATAAAATAAGAGATAAATGAAATTCGCAAATTACTGGACAACGACTACAATGGAGCTTATTCGGATGATATGTATAAATATATGTATAAAAGCACGCTCTGCTCATGATTTTTATGATTATTTATTTCAGTTATTATTTAAGTTATGAGTGAAATTAAATTTTTTGCACAAAAAATACCTACTTAAAACTGGCGCATTGCAAGGCTTGGGACATTTAATTAGACATGAAATTGAGCTGCCAATTAATTTAACTTACTGCAAAATAAGGTATTTAAAACAAAATTAGAAGAACTAAGTTAAGCAGCAGGAAATATATTTGATTTATAAATATATTGTTATTTTACGTTGATTGCTTGTAAGTTTCTTTAACAAATATTTATAATTCGCCTGCCCACATAATTAAAATCACTCCTCCCACACACACACCCCATTAATTTCTATTAATTACAGTAAATGAATATCTGCCAAGTTTACGGCATCATTTTCTCACATAGGAGCCAAGTCAGGTTGACTTAATTATTTTGTATACTCTATAGTCTTGTGTCGGACGTTGCAAGTTGTAGATATTTTGATGTTTGGCTGCTGCCTTTTGCAGCTCATTAAAATTTGTCGCCAACTTTTGCACCTGTCGCCGCTACCTTCGACACAGCACTACATGATGTCGAAAAACAGCAAAACAACAAAAAAAGCGAAAAGGAATACAACAAATAAAACCAACGAAAATATAAACTTTTAACTGACAACACGCCAAGATACAGATACAGGGGGGGCAGCACACAGATACATTTATATGTATCTACAGAACCGACGAAATTGAAATCGAAAGTGTCACCGCAGCTTGTTTTGGCTCTTTTGTAAATTTGTCGACATTTTGGCTCTGCGCTGCGTTTAATTTAGTTTTTCATATTTGTGCTCAGCGCTTTGTTTTTGTTCGTGTTATTTTTTTTATTTATTTTTTTTTCATTATTTTGAAAAGTGTTTTTGGCCGCGGTGAATGTGTTTCAGCCGTTTGGCATTACTCGGCCACACTATACGTTATTAATTTGACCCAAATTCGGTTGACAGCTGGGAAAGAGTGCGAATATTCTGGGCCATCATCTCTAGGCGACATGTACAACATATCATATGCAAAGTTGTTTCCCAGTGAGGCAAGTGCTGTAAGTGTGTTTGGGTTTGGGCCCGCCTGTCACTCGTAGGGTGATTTGTCAAGTGGCCAGATATGTTTTCCAAACTGACAGCCAGCTGTGACAGCAGCCGGCAAATCTTCCGCCTCATTTGCGAGATGAAAGCGATTGCCAGAGCAAGTTGCAACTTGCACTCAGCTTCCACCGCATGCTAATTCACTCAAATTAACCGAATTGCCAATAGTCGAAGGCGTCTAATATCCACAATTCGGAATTTTAATTAAATTGTCAAGAGATGATGATGAGCGCTGTGAGCGGTTCTGATCTGTCGGTCACACCTCTGCGCGCACCACGCGGCGTATAATTAATTGCACATTGCGCATACGCCACCGTGCCAACAGAGAGAGAGAGGGAGAGATACAGAGAGAAAGAGCGTCAAATGTCGGCGATTATGCGCCCGTTATTTGTAATTAGCAATAATTAACTTGGCTTACAAGCTTGCCTACACAAACAAAGGTGTTTGCAAATACATTTTGCTATATTTTTAATGCGAATAAATAAAACCCTCAATCTCAGTCTGGTGGATTTAAGTCATATTTAGGCCAAAAAATGTCTGGCAAATCCGCATAAACAATGCATACAAGTGCTAACGCTGCCCATGCCTGTAATTTATCATTCGGACTGTGCAAAAATCCTCATGTCTGGCACAATTAGAAATTAAATACATCAGCGGACAAAAGACAAACGGAGCCAAAAATTAACTTGTCCCAAACTAAGTGGCGGGGCCAACCTGTCGCCTGCGGTTGACAGAACGAGCGCACAAAGCGAAGGCGTTTTGGCCCAGTGCACAATATGCACTGTGGCACTCTGTAAAGCACACACACAATTTCCCATTCTCTCTGTAAGCAAAAACGCATTATTTGCTGACCATTTAATTGAGTTTTTCTTCTTATTTTTTTTTTCTCTTTCTCTCGGGCGGCCCACGCGCCAAGCTGCAACTCATAAAAGTCTGCAAAATTATGTCTTATTAAGTGTGAAGTGGCATCGGGGAGATCTGCAGCAGCAGCAACAGCAGCATTAGCATCACTGTTGCAATATGTTTTCGGCCAAATTATGTATGCCAAAGGGAAACATCGTGTATTTTTAGCCACAACGTTCACATTTCGTGTCAGTTGCTAGATGACTTCCAGTCGAGTGCTAACTAGAAGCATTCTGGCTTAATTGCACCGGAAGTGCCGTCATCAAAAACATTATTTGCTGCTGATTTTGGCCATTATTATGACCAAAACAGAGTGAGACAGAAGGAGAGAAGGGAGAGAGACAGGCTGCAGGGGCTCGTTTATTTTGCCTTTTTATGTGCGCACATTTATTTAATTTGTTGTTAATGTTTTGGCTGTGAATATGTTGTATTTTTTGGCTGCGATTCGCATATAAATCTTAGCAGCTCATGAATCACCAGCAAAAAAAACCGCCATTGATTATTACTCTTCTTGTGCACTCAGAAAAGTTATAAGGTTTAAGATACATGTGGCTTAAATACATATAGTAATAAATAGTAATAAATAGTAAATTGTTAATAATACATCAATTTAAATGAAATGAAGGAAGCTTTCCTTCTTCATATTAATTATTGAAACTTTAAAAAAAAACCTAGGAGCTTTTAGGCAATTTTCAATAATATTCAAAAGACAAGACAGATAACAGAAGCAAAGGTTTGAAGTGTTAAATTCCTCAACAACTACATATAATGCGAACATTTGTACCCAATTATTCTTGGAGTGTATCCAAAAGATAAAGACGCCTCGATCACTTTTCATAATCTCTGGCATTGTCAACTTAAAGCCTTTTAGCTCAAGGGATTTTCAACGGGCTCAGCTTCAGGCTCCGACTCCGAATCGTATTCAGACGGGGTGTGTTATGCACTCGTCTGGACAGTGCGGCATATAAATTAATTGACTCATGCCACAACCCCTGCCCCACACGCAAATACCAAATGGTGGAGGGAGGCGAGGGAGGATGCCTGGCGAAGGCGATCTTAGTTGGTCCCCAGTTATGAGTCAGTCGAGCCAATAAAAAGTGTGCGCTTCGCTAAGTCACTTACAAGCCGCGGAGAAATGCCAGCGGAGCGGCAACTTACAACCGAGGAGAACATGGGAATGTGGCTAAATCCGCAAGTCGTTGGCAAATCAAATCACAGCCAAGACAAAACAAAGCCACAACTCCCGGCAACCGTCATCGTCGTCATCATCATCACCATCACCATCATCATTCGCGGCTTCATCTGCATCAAGTTGTGGCAACTTTTAAGGGTCGCAGTAGGAGTTGCTGCAAGTGGCAAGTGGCATGTGTCATAGCTGCTGCAGAACCTGACAAGTGTTTCCTACACAGGAAGGAAATCATTAGAAAAATGTGAGATAGATATAAAAAATAGAGGGAACGAGGTAACGAAGGTAACTTCAATCGAAATAGCAGCTAATAATGCTTCCAGAATATTCTTATATTTAAAATAAATAAATCGAATAATTTTTCTTAGTGTGCCGTAACCAAACAAGATGAAGAATGAGTTTTCGCTGTTGCTCTTCTGCAAATGTTTTTGTTGCAACTGGAAGTTTGCTTACCCATTCCCCTTCTTGAAGTATGATAAAGGGAAGTTTATTTCTTCAGGGGAATCATTCTTGCATGTCAGAGGCAATTTAGTTTGGGATTTATTTAAAAGCTGAGTTACATATGCAGAACATATTCTTCGGACGGAACTTCTTACGTTTCAAATGTTTGAATTATTTCAAAAATCTACTGAAAGTCAGTTCTTCAGGAGAGCAACCAATATATACTACATATATTTTTTAAACAGCTTAATTTAATAGTTTTAAATTAACAATAAATCGTATAAGGTAAAATATATACCGTTTACCTTGAATTTGAAAGCCATTAAAATTAAGTGTAGGGAAACATAATTATCGAAAGCTTAGAAAATATAAAACCTAATTTACATACAAGATACTTTGTTTTAGATAATTAATTAGTATTTACATAGATACTTATTTAGCTGCTAGATATTTTAAGTAACTTTAAAAGTATCAAAAAAATTTAAAGATATGTAAACAAGTTCAGCAAATATTTAATGTAAGCTTTCTGTCCCCTCAACCAGAGGTAGCAACAAACAAAATATTTTCAAGGTTAACACTCCGATGCCAAAGCCACTGCCACCAACTATGGAGTGGTGTAAGCCACTCGCAAAATTTCAATACGAAAACAAAATGAAAACCCAATTTCGCATGCGTGTCGGAGCAAAAACAAATAAGAGAAATAGGCCAGCCAGCGCCTATTTAGGTATTCAAATTTTTACAGCGCGAAGCCAGCGTGGGACCATGGTTGTGGGGTTAATCCGACCCCGAGATCGGGGTACTGGGGGACTGTGGGGACTGCGGATCGGTGACGAACGACCGCCCTTTACCTTGCTGACACACATTTTATGCTAAATAGCCGACGGCCCCGTGAAGGGGCCTCCGCTGGTTGGCTGGTTGGATTTTTCAGTTAGCTTGCCGGTAGTATCTGCCTTTGCTGTTGTTCAGTTAGCTCATATTTTTATTGATTTTGCTGAACAACCGTCAATATAACCGTAGGAGTTGGTATTGCGGATTTCTACCGTTCCATCGTCGTTGTTATTTTGCATATTTTTACAAGTGGAATTCCCTGTAAGCGTCGCTACTGTGGGTGTTTGCTTGGTGTTTTTGGAAAATATCAGTTTTTCTATCTATTTTTAAGAGTTTTATATAAATGATTTTAGGCGCAAAAGTGCAAATTTATACTTCTAAATATTGCTATATTTTCTTATATTTTTTTTAAGATTTTATGTTTTATATTACTTGTTGTATTTGATACTCAATTGTTGGGTTTGGTCGCGTTTCTTTATGCTTTATATAATTTATTATTTTGCTTATTTATTATTTATATCTGCTTACAATTTTAATTATAATCTTGCTTTTGTATTTATGTTCAAGTTCTCTTCCTCGTCTGTTCAACTGCCCTTCCTGAATAATTTTGGTGTGTTTTTGGGGTTTTTTAAATGAGGTACAACCTTCGAATATTTGCCAAAAACAAAAAACGTAAACTTACACTTGACATGGACAACGGCAAGCTAAAGTATTTGGGCATATTTAAATACTATATGTATTTTTGTGTTCGTTTTCTCTGTTTTGTTTTGCTTTTGAAGTGAACTTGAATAGCTGCTTCTTTATATTTACAAATAGCGAAAATAAACTGTAGATTATGTAAATTATTACATAAATAAAAACGTAGCTCACATATTTAACTTTCCTTACCAAATAATGAAATTAATAAACGCTCTAAAAAAATAGTTGAAAAATAATAATATTCAATATGAGGGTTCCTATGATAAACTGACTTGCAATGGGAAGAATATTAATTTTTTTGAGCTACGAACGTAAACCAATTACTGGTCTCTTCCATGAATATTTAAAATGATTTAATTGTTGTTGGTTTATATAGTTTATACAGTTTTTTGTACGTATTTTTTTGTTGTTAATTTTTGTCTTGTGTCATCAAAGTACGCTTACAAGCGCCAGCAAACTTGGCCCGCAACATGACAAAAAATTTTGCTGATTTGTTTAAACATAACGCAGCAATATTTATATATATATGTATATTTTTTTCTGTTTTCATTTGTTTTGCTTAATTTTTTTTGTTCGTTTTTGTTGACGCAGCTGGGCCGTTTTTTGGGGCCTCTCAGCTTACAATGGCGAATTCCCGGCGCCAAAATGAGCGAAGGTTTGGGGGCTCCAAATAAATATACATATAGAACCATATTCGTATATATTTATATGCCATATAAATATACGCATAAAGGCCCATTGGGATCATGCTGTAACAGCAGGGCAATAAATAGCTGTAATTTGAAGCTTTTGTGGCCACAAAATTCCACTCGAAAGTTGTGGCGTTTCTGCATTTGTTTATCTCTGCAAATCTGCTGGATATATACTCAAAGAACCTAATTTAAATAAATATCTTTAAAGCCTAATTATGGTTTGAAGTTAGCCAAGATACCGTTATGATGGTCGCTTATTAATATTTGAACTACTCTAGTTACTCCCACTGTTCCACTTAATTACCTAATTATTAAACCAGAATCATACTCAAATCCCCGAAATGGAATAAATTATAAAGCCCCATAAGCCCGGCCAAATTGATTAACGCTCTGGTGAATAGATCACATCAAACTGATCTCACCTTTGTGAATGTGGAGTATCTAAGAACACGTTTGAATCATTTTACCTGCAACGTCAGCGAGGCATCCGCTTAGGTTACCCTCAAAAAGTACGAATAGATACATAAATATATCTGTGTTTATATGTGTGCCTAGGTGAGGCGACTGCCGTCGACATTTGGCTAAAAGTGAACTGCGTTTTGGCCGCATTGCAAGCGCGTGTTCTAATGCGAAATTAATTCAGCTAACTTGGCTGGTTTTATTTTTTTTGTGCTGGTCTTTTTGTAATCTCTGCCATGGCTGGCAAATTAAAATCTTTTAATCAAATGCAAAATGTTCGGGCTAATTTTACTATTTGTTAGTTACCGGCTGCAGTTAACTGGTTTGGCCGCTACCAGCCGCCAAATGTGGAGCCTTTTGGGGTTTATGTCTTGTTATGCCTTCTGCTGTCGTTAATGAACGAAGGTCAGTTTATATGTTGGCTGCGAGTGCCGGTTCGGGTTTTGCTCAAATTGAAGCTGAAGCTTAAGCTGAAACTGAGGCTCTTAAACCGTAGCTCTGGCCGAAAGGCAACCGAAAATAAAATATGAAATAATTTGTTTGGCAACTAATTTGCACGGTTTAGTTATGCGAACAGGAAAACCAAACAACAGCTGCACTCTAGGTCTCTCTCGCTTTTATTAGCTGGGAACTGACTGTATTTGCGGATGTTACACGAGTTAAGTGAGTTAATTTACCAAAAAACTACCATAAGATAGAGGATAATGTAGTGTTTAGTTTATATTTGCACTATTTTAGTAGATATTAAAGGTCAGTTTTTCAATTTCTTCTATCTAAGATCATCACTTTGTCAGTGAGTCTTGGCTTAAACCCCAGAAAATAGCTAAAAAAACCTACTCACATATTTCTTTAGCCCGAATCTTCGCTGTAATTCTCTCGCCTTTCGCCATAGATTACCCCCAAAAGTCAAAGTCAAGTCAAGTCACCTTTCACATGCGATCTATCAAAACCAAAGATGGTTCAAAGCGACCGCCTGGCAAACATACGGCAGGAAAAATACCATAAATATACGAACCCAGAGAGCCAGAGATTTGGGATAATATTCTAGCCTGCGGCCAACACATCCTCAACCTCATCCTCATCCTCAGCCTCAGCCTCAGCCTCAGCCTCTGCCGCTGCGGCTCATGTGAAATGCAAACAGGCAATTAAATGGCGTTGCTGGCCGCACTTGGCCACATCCCGGGCCCAGGCCCAAAGCCGGGCTTATATATCTATGTACATAAGCTCCGCTCTATGTATATAAATCTTTGATTCCTCTGTGCGTGTGTATCGGTGTGTATGCGTCCAGTTTTTACAGTTTTATTAACTGCATTTTTATCTAGCAACTGCAACGAGCTGCACGAACTGGCTCTGGAGCGGAAAAAAAAGTTGTTGCCGCCGCTGCTGGTGCTGCTGCGGCTGCTGCACGAAATACCCTTTTGGCCAAGAACTTTTGTAGCCAGCCAAAGGTATTGCTGGTGTCGCTCCAGCCAGGAGGAGAAGGCTAAGAAAGAAGGAAGCTAGCTGGCCCCGCGCACTTGTTGTTGTGGAAAACCAGTCGAGTCTGTCGCTGTCTAACTGTGCTTTCAAGTGCAGCAGCCACTGCCACTGCAACTGCAAGTGCAACATTGGCAGCAGCAGCAGTCGCAGCAGCAGCAGCCACATCCACGTCCGTTGGCCCAAGCTTATTATTTATAAAAATTTATTTGGCCCACAACAGGCAAACACGATCGAGTTGTAAAGCAGGAGAAAACAACTAACAGGGGCCAGTGGTAGAAATCAAATAATGATAAATGCCAAGGCTGGCCTTAGGGATGTGTTAGGAAAATACAATTTGTATTTAAAGTATTACAAACTAGAAATTCTGATACAAAAAATTATCACAAACAAATGTTTAATTACGCAATTATGTACTTACTTTTAGGTATTTAAACCCCCAAGTTCTTAAAAGAACTCATAATTTATAAATTCTATATCATGTTTTAATAAAAAAAAAAACATTTTTTAGAGTCTTCAGCAAACTATCGATGAAAAGTGATCACATAGTTCAAAATATCGATAACAAATGTTGAATCCCTAGCTCGCCTTTCTTAATATTTGCCTAATCTAAATAAGGCTCATAGTTCCTACATAAAATAACATATCTTAATGCAATATAATCCGACTTTTAGAGTCTGTAGCAGACTATCGACCGAAATTGATCAGCTTGTTAAAAACCTCGATAAGAAATATATCGTAGTTTTCGACTTTAGTTGACCTTCCTTTACCCGAACCTAATATAAATCTATAAAACCTGAATATTTATATAACAAATATAACATTTGAATGCAATATAATCAAATTTTCAGACTCTTGAGCAAACAATCGATCGAAAATGATCACCTAGTTAAATATAGCGATAACAAAAATGACTTTCAATAGCCCTAGTTCCATCCCTAACTGGCCTGCCTTAACTTATGCCTAATGTTGCTGCTAGTTCTCCCGCGGAAATCCACAATACAAAGGAAGGAGGCGACTTTGGGAAGGCTGCTTGTCTTGTTTGTCTGGTTGTTGTAATAGAGATAGCTTTTGGCTTCCTTATAGGGGCAATCAAGCAGGCTACTTGGCGTTGCAGTTGCAGTTACCGTTGCAACTGCCAGTTGCATATTTACCCAGGAATGTCAACAATTTCCTTTTAATAATTTGCCAGTTTGACAAGTTTTTATCCCATCCAGTCGCTGCTCCCCTTCGATTGATGCGAAAAACAATTGCCGGGGAAACAGAAACAGAAGGAAAAGAAAAAGGAGATTCTTCATTTGGGCAATTAATTAATCCGGCAAACAGACGGGACGAGTATCTATGGTTTAGTGCCCCTTGTTGGCTTAGTGCAGTTCCAAGTTGCCTGCAAATCTCCGTTGCAGCAACAACATTTTGAGAGTCAATATTGAAACTAGCTGCCAACGTTGCAACGATGAGCAAATAGCCGTTGGACGCAGATACTCGCACTTGCAGATACACGGCCCGAACCGACACTACTCAGCTACTGAGCCAACACTTGGCCAGTTGACTTTTGCCACCTCTGTAAAGGGAGGACAGCTTGTGGAATTTCGCACAAATGTCTCCGCCTTATTTCGTCGATTATGCAAATCCGATTTTGGTGTGTAAATGTAAAATGTATTTTAAGCATTCTTTAAATGGCTGAGAATCTAAACAAAAGGTTCGCAGGAGAAATATTCGAGGTGTTATTGGGTTGTTAAGAAGTTGAGAAGCTTAAGTCATGGGAAGTTCTTAAAGAAACTAATTAGACTCATTAGAGTCAAGCTAATAATTAGTTTATTTTATTTTAAGAACTTGATTTGAAGGGAATATATGTATACACCCTTTTTACACACATTTTTTATAATCTTAGAATTCTTTATAGGTTTCAATTCTTTTTTAAAAATAATTCCTAGCAATTGAGAATCTAATTTCATGTGTTCATCATTAACAAAACTAATTCAAATGGGTGTCAAAATAATAGGTTGTTTATTATATTAAATAACTTAATTTGAAGGATATATATATATAAACTCTTTTAACAACTTTTTTCATAGATTTTAATTCCTATTTACACCAAGCTTTCATTTATAAAATTTTCCAAGAACGGAAGCTGTTATTATTTACTTTTATAATGATGATTGACAAGTACTCAATCTGTCGCAATGTCTAACCCGCAGGCATTGGAAATGGGGGAAAAATGCTTGGAAAAGGGGTGAAGCAGCCCGTTTTCCTGATCGTTTTTTACTTGACTTTTCCGTTGACTGTTTGATTCAAAGCCAAAAGGAATTGAGTTGCATGTTGCTGGCCGAGAGTGACAGACATACAGGCTTAGATACTCGCCAATACTAGTAGCCATCGAATGTAAAGCCAACCAGTAGAGGTAAACAGAAATGATTGTAATTTGCACTCCGTTTACACGATGCTTGGGGCAATTTGGGCGTGGTCGCACCTGATCTGTTACTTAGTCCTAAGATTAGAGCTGATCTCTAGCCTGGCAAACCTAGTTGGTATCTGTACAATATCTATATACTATCTAGTCGAGTGTACTTGTTTGTACGTAGTCTAGTCTTAAGAATTTACGCCAGAGGAACAATCAAAACCAACACAGTGTCTTGCCCAAAATAAATAAGAGTGTAATGAAAAATACAATATATAAATAATACCTATCGACTATGTGTATGTACATACGTATTTAATTGAAAGCGAAGCATCATTAGGAACTTGATTTAGTTTTAATTTAATGTTTAGTTCTTTTAGTTTAATTAAGTGCATCACCCTTTGAGTTTGAGTTTGAACACAGAATCCTCAGCATATTTGTATGTATTTTAAACTAATTCTTAACTTTTTCCTTTTCTAGGTAAGTTCCTGACTGACTGTCTTCATAAATTACTGCATACGATTTAAGGCAACATATCGTAATAAAAAGACCTCAGAGCAGGTAAAGGTTTACTTTAAATATTATTAATTTATGTTGTAGGATATTAATGAACTATTTTAGTTAATAAATTTGGCCTTTACTTTCGTCACTCCCCTCATAAGCACTCAATTAATTAAACGGCAATTGCAAGAGATACTCTTAAAACAATTCCCCATTAATTGTCATGCAAATGCAATTTAATAGCAGGGGGGCTTAAGCGTTTAAGCAACCCCCTTTCAGCGCGGAATTCCCGCGTTCAAGGATTCCCCGTTTCCTTGTTGTTTCGCTGTTGTTTTTCCTGGCATTCCACTTTAACGCCCCCCTCCTGAACGCTGACCACAAAAGCCGAAAAAAAGGCCAGAAGAATGCAGCTCGAGTTGCAACAAAAACAAAAAAGAAGAAGGAAATGAATTGGCCAGTGGGGAAAAAAGCGCAACAGCTGAAGGGCAAACAAAACACAAAAAACGCGTGGAGAGGCGGACGGGGAGCGGAAACTGGAGAGCGCTTAACCGAAAGTGTCGTAAAAAACGAATAATAAAGTGTTTGTCCCACTTGGCCACGCCCAGGAGCCGGCAGAAGCTGGGAATGGGGGGCAAGAGCGCGTCTGCCATAATTGTTGGTCAAATAATTGCTGTAATTTTGAATGCAATAAAGTTTAATGCGCGCAGATAAATTTTCGTTTAAGCCAAAAGAGCGGAGGTGGCACACGCCACAGTCTTTCTTGCCGTCTTTCCTCCATTTTATTTGTTCTTTTCCTGTCCTTCTCCCCCTTGTTTTCTTTTTGGCCGAGGGGAGCACGCGGCGTATGCGCAACTTTTAATACGCACTGTGTCCGCGTTTCGCTTTATGACCGCCATTCTTTTATGACTTCATTTTGTAAATACGCTGCAAATGCAACTGCATCGGCGTGCAACGTCGTGGGCAGCAATAAAGCGACAGGCAGCGGCTACAAATTAATTAAACAAATAAACAAAAGCCAAAACAAGACATGGGCTCTAACATGGAGATGGAGTGCCCGAAAAACAAACAGCAAACAGAAAAAGATCTATGCAAATCTGCATGATGTCAGCGGCCAAAAACAGCGTCCGGATTATTGTATCGCTTTCTGTCTCCTTTTTGGCGTAGGCAGCTTGCATCTGTCGGATACAGATACAAATGCGGATCCCCCAGCGATCGCAATCAGCTGCCGACCTGCTCCTTGTCCACCAGCATTACTCATCATAAATGTGTCGCCAAAAGGCTACCTGCTAATAAATACACTTGAAAATAATTATGGGGAAAAGCAATTGAGATAATAAAGGGAAGCTTTTGTTGTGAATATAACTTTTAACATTATTTTAGTTTATATAATTTAAATCATTTACAAGAATTTATGAAAAATAATATCACATTTGAGACTTAAACAGGATTGCATTTTTTTATACCAAATAGTGAAGTATCTCGCATTTTCCCCCTAAACAAAACCTTTAACGTTGGCGTTGCTTTTGGGTCAGATAGCCACTATTGCTCCTTTTTGGCATTGTTCTTGGTGGTCGGAGGTTGGGCCCTGGTTCGTGATTCGTAATGAAGTCAAGGAGAACATTTGCGACCGGTTTAAGCCTTAGCTTTAGCCATGGCTTCGGCTCCACTCCGACTTCGGGCTTCTCCTAGCCAACAGAGTCGCGTGGGTGTGCCACAAACGGCAGTGGCATTAAACAGTACAAAAAAAAAAAACGAAAAAAAACTGAATAACAGAAACCAAACACTGACCACAGCAGCTATCTTGTTAGCCCCAAACCACACTGACGGATTGCTTTCTAATGGATGCCAAATGTAAGCCGATGCCGCCGCCTGACCCTTTGCATATTTAACCGCCTCCGACGACTTCCCTTTGCCCGGCGATTTCCTGACTTGGCGTTGGCGTGACCACTGGAAATCTCTCGTCTTCCCTTGGCACAGACATGGGCATTCATTCTGGGTTTTCGGGTGCTTCTCTGGAACAAGAAAACGGTTTTAAAAATACCGAATTAGTAACTTAAAATACTGATACCTTAAGCTTACGGATTCTTTTATTTAACATATTGCTTAAAGATTTTTCTTAACTGTATCGCGCAATTTTCTGATTTTCTCAAGGTTTTAAGTGATCTCTGATAAAAGTCTTTATTTTAAACATTTTTTAATACAAAAAAGGGCTTCACACACCCTTTCAAAATTAAGTGAGTTAAGTTTACATTAACGGAAGCAATTAATTAGGATATTTACCCTTGAAAAACAATCAGAAAATCCGTAAGGATCACTTCCAAGGGCATTATAACTTCGTCTTGGCCAGACGTCACCTTTCTAGCCCATTCTTTTTGCGGCTGCTGGTCGACTGAAAACGGTTAAATCGCCGCAGGCGCGTAACCTGTCTTGAGACCTTTTGCGCAAGTGCAAAAATTGGCCAAAGTGGCCGCGGTGTCGGTGGCGTCGGCGGCATTTAGCCAGGCTTAAGTCGCAGTCTCAGAGTCTCAACCTCGGTCCAAGTTGGGCCCCCAAAATGGTGATTAGAGGGGTGCTGGGATGGTCGCCGTCTAAGCCAAAGTTCTCGTATCTGTGTCGCTTGGCTTTGGCCACTTTTGGGCTCGCAGCATGCGATCGCCATATTTGGCCAAAACTGCATTTGCTGCTGAGCTGGCCAAAAAGCAAAAAACAAAAAAATTCAAAAAATAGCATTGCACGCCACTTGACTTGCCAGTCTTACTCGTATTTGGTTAGACGTCGCCCTAGGCCAGTCTTGGCCCTCCCCTCACTTGGCCATGCTGGCCTCCTGGGCCGGTTTTTTTCTCTGCTTTTGCATGCCTCTCATAAATCCCCGAGAATTCTCATTTTCTCTCCAGCTGCTGTTACTGGTAATTCAAGCTCACATTTGACTTTTAACTTTGGGCCGAATGTGCAACGTGGCCAAATATGCCGCGGCCATTTTGGCCATATGTGCGCACTCTGAATGGCCAAATGGCGATGGCCTTACCCTATTCTCCAGCTCCTTGCTCTAGGTGTTAGCCGAAAAGCGTCTTTGGTCATCGATTCTATGGGCCTCGATTCTCGATAGACGCGATTTGCGTTAGCGATAATCTTTTGATTTATTTGTTTGGTGATTTTGCTTCTGGAAAAGACTTTAAATGCAACGGAGTGGCAGTGGATCGGTATCATTATCGGAACAGCTAACAGTGGTTTTTCGTAATCTTGTGACACTTAACAGGCATGATAATGATATATATTAAATGCAAATATAAATATATAAAAATACAAAGTGTTACAGATTACTGCCTTGACTTATGAATATAGTATTTTCTTAAGCAATATTTCCTTTCCTGATTACATATTTTTTCCACCGAATTAAATTGGGAAAACTAACAAATATTTAAGATCAGGCTAGAATCTCTGCTATGTTTATATATTTGTAAACTAAATTTCTTTGTTATGTTTCTGTTAAAATAATTCTTAATAATTTATTTCAATTCTAAATAGATTTAGTTCCTTATAAAAAAATTAACAAACCTTCTTGGCCCTATTAAAGCCATTTATAAAAGCCATAATTCCACACCTCTCTGGCCAGGTGCTATTATTCTTGGTAAAGAAGTTGCTAATTATGAGATTTCTTGATTAATATTTTTATTTAGATCCTCTCCCGATCTCTGTCTGCCTTATAATGTGCTAATAGAGCCGCGGCGCATTAATAACTCCACTTAAACTGGCAGCTTTCGGTGAATAATTAATAGGATATTTAATAATGCCAGGCCAGACCAGACCCTTAAAGGCAGCCAACTGGACAGTGTCTGGGGCTTGGCGAGCTAAGCCAAGCAAATCCAAGCTAATCAAATTAAGGCCACGCTTTAAGAATTAACGCGGCTTGTAAATATTTTTAACGGTGCTGAAGTAATGCGCGCCATCAAAACCGTTGCAGCGTGCCCAAAAGCAACAACAAGAATAATAATAATAATAATAATACCAACAACAGTGGCAACAGCTAAAAAACAGTAAAGCAGCGATCCAAAAAAAAAACAAGAACAAAAGCAACAACATCGGAAACAACAGCAACCAAAGCAGGCATATAAACAAACATAATCGCTGGCGCCACGACACGCTTCGCGGGTCAAAAGCGGTTGCAGTTGCAAGTTGCTAGTTGCTGCTCACTGAAATACTGTTAAAAAATGTATGAACTTCTAAACACAGAAAACTTAAACTTAAAAGAGCCCAAAAATTCCTTAAAACCCTCAACAAAGTTTTGCCGTATCTATTAGTGTCTTTTTCCTATCTTTTAAAGGTTTTAGTTTGTGGCTAAAACATTTACAGTAAATATAATATCACTTTGAAACCCCCATACAAATTCTTTCCCCGCTTCAATTTTCTTTAAAGTTCTTTGGGATTAATTTTTTATAGTGTACTTCACAGTCCCTAAAAAAAAACTATTCCTAGCTGACCGAAACAGACTGCCTTAATAAAAAAATAAAAAAGCCACATCAAGTGAAATATCAGAGGGTAAAGTGAAAAAAATCTCTAAACAGAAGGAAGAAATGCAAAGAACAAAGCAAACAAAAAATATAGAACTGCACATGCAACGTCAGACGAGGGGAAAAAAGCTGCAGGATGTGTGCAAGGCTAACACAAGTCAACATACATATATTTTTTAGTTTTTTTTTATTTTTGCTGCAGCCAGCAAAATGCACAGAAACCTGCCCAACTAATCCATCAATACAAGGGAAAAAGTGTAAGCTATTTAACAAAAAGTAGAGGAACTTGAAATACCCTTCAGAATATTATATAAATTATTTTAATTATTACAAGTAATTTAGAAAAATTACTTTTTGATATATTATTTTTTAACAGTATATTCCAATTTGTATACCCAGGAAAAAAATAAACTTTTAAGTTTCTAGTATTTTTAATCCAAAAAAATATCTTAGCCTCATTAAGGCTTTTCTCCGATAGAGAATCTGAAAAACCTAAAACTATTGGAAGTCATATTATGAATATTATAAAGACAAATGTAAAAAGAAAATTAATTAATAATTTAAAGACCTACGTTCCAGTTTATCCTTACAATAACTATACCTAAACCTTAAAAAACTATTTAAAAATAAAATATTAAAAAAATATATACAAATAAATGTTCCCTAAAATAACATTTCATGCTTATTCTTAATAAAATGTAGTTAGTAGATCAGCAAATTTTATAAAAAAATACGTATGCGCAATGTTGAATTTAAAATTTGTTTAATAAAATATTTAAAATATATTTAAAATATACAAAAATAGTGAATTTAATCATTTAATGTACCCTTAAAAATATATTTCTGCCTAAAACCATTTCAAGAAAGGGTATACGTATACCCACCCAGTGTGAGTCACGAGTCTGCAGGGAGGAAGGTAAAACATGGGAAGGGCTTTGCTTACTTTATGGCAGTGGATTTTTCATGAGTTACTCTCTCGGCTGCACTTGGCTGCCTATGCTTCTAGTTGTTGGTTTTTTTTACTAGGTACCAACCTTCTGCTCATTATTATGATTATTATTTTACTTTTTGTTTCCTTACACCGTCTGCTTGTGCACACTTCCATCTCGATTTAACGTATAATCAGCGCGCGCATCATCGTGGCATATAATCTCCCCGATACACATATCCCTTGCCAGCCACCTGCCCCTGGCCTGTCTGTGCGCAGACACTTAACGGTTGTTCAGATAATATATCTGCAGATATAGAGATATATATCGGATTTGCACTTGCCAAGTAGCAGTTAGTATTAGCTGTAAGCCGCGGTTAATTTATGTGTAATTGGCCGAGCGTTGCGCTTGCGTTACGACGCGGCAACCGCTAATGGGCTAATGGCCATATGACTGGGCATTAATATCCAGCTTAAGCAGTGAGCCAGCAGTTGCTTTTTTGCCAATTCCATTATTGTTGTCTGTGGTCACTTAGGGATAACAAAGGAGAGCAAAAAAAGCCAAGAAAAACGAGGCGATTGAGCGTGTAAAAAGGAAGCTCAATTGATTGTAAATTAAACGCTTATTACAAATGAAAGATGAGCTTGGGTTGCTCTAAGATGATAAATGGAAGCTGAATACGGAGACTGACAAATATTGATTTCTAAAGCTATTTATTCGGTGTCAATAGCAATTTGTAACGGCAAGCTTGTGCGCATTTTATGAAAATTTCGCTAAAAGATAGATTCAACCAAAGGCATTATTAATTATAAATATAAATAGTATAAAATATAAAATAAATATTAAAGTACCCTCTTAATCCAGATTAAACTAGTTTCATTAGCAAAATAATTGCACACCTTATAAAAACCATGAAAAGTAAAGAAATTAGAGCTCTCTGGGTGGAATTTGCTATATCTCATAGAAACAATACTCTACCACCAGCTGTTCAAATAAACCAACTGTAACATTTTATTCTAGATCAAATAACCCAACTGAAATTTTGCTATTTTTTTTGTCTTTTTTTTTGCAAATGTGGCTCGGAGCAATTTGCCAATATTTTTTAAGGTCAGTTTGCAGGGCGGGAGCAGCGGCATTAAGCCATTGCCGACTCGTGCCCGCCAATGAGCCGTGTAAAAGTGGCAATCAAAGCCCAAATCAGACATAAAACAAACCCCGAAACCAGCAAAACACCAACCAAGATACGAAGCCAAAATAATTAAGCTGCAAATTGTAGCGTGAACTGGAATTGCTGTTGCTGTTGCTGCTGCTGCTGCTGTTGATGTAGCTACTGATGTTGCTGCTGGCACGTGCTGAGCATCATTCATAAAGTGCATCCAGCGGGGAGGAGTGGTGTGAAGTGATGATGAGATGCTGGAGAGTAAACAAAAGCCGAAAGCCAAGTTCAGCAGCTACATTTCAAGCTGCAAATGTCTGCCTTCTCTTCTTAGTATGGCTTCATTTTGCACAAAGAAAAAATAAGGATATTAAAATGTGATATAATTTATATGTTTTTTTTTTAACTTTTTTATAAGGCTATTTATCAGATATTTAAAAAATTTTGAATTTATAAAAGCTTTGTAAAATTAATAACTAAACAACTACAAGAAATGAGATCATTTTTTACATCCAATATTAATTTTACAGTTCTTACAGAACAATGATTCATACTTTTTCATTCAGATAACTAAACATATATGTCTTCACTTGCGATTTTTATATTCAGCCTAGTTTTTAGGTATTTAAAAAAAGAGGCAATATATGCAAGGCTTATTAAAAAATAAATAATTAAACTACCGAAAGAAGTTTTAATATTTAATATTAATTCATTAAAATTCTTACAGAACAATGGTTCCAGCTCTCAAATTAATTGAAATAACTGAAAATATTTGCCTTCAGTTGGGGTTTTTATATTAAAATATAAAACACTCTAGGCTGCTTAATTTTAAAAATTATAAACTAATGACTACATAAAATATATACTAATTTATGTATAATTAAGAATATTTTAGGAATTATTTTATAACTGAATTAAAAACGAAGCATTTATTGAAGTGCACAGCTTAATTGAGTGCAACAAGTTTCCCGTTCCCTTTTCCGCTGAGGAAAACGTGTCAGGAAGCAACAAACAAAGCTAGCTAGGCGCCGTTTTCTGTTTGTTTTTTTTTTCAAAACCCAAAACATCCTTTGCCCAATTGGAGTGGTAAGCCGAGCCATAGACATAAGCATAACAATGCTATTGCCGGCGTTGCATCGAAGCTGTCACAGCAGACGGAGATGGTCCTCCTTCTCCTCCTCACCACCTCCTCCTTCAGCCTCCTCCCGAAGGTCGCTGGCATTGTTGTTGCTGCTGTGAAGGCTTTATCGTTATTGTTGCCGCATTACCATCATCAGAGGCCCGGCTGACTCACGTTTCGCTCATTTGCAGCTCCTCTTTGCCACCCACAATTTACTCACTCACTCAATCAGTCAGGCAGTCAGTCAGTCAGTCAGCCAGTCGGTCGCTTGGTCGCTCTGTCAGACGATCATTCAGCCATTCAATTCGTCAATCCCGTTTTCGCATTCACACCCGCTTCCCGTACATCGCTTTTGTTTTCCTTCGTTTCTTTATTTTTCCTCCTTCTCTTGTTCGTTTTTTACTTGGCGTTCTCGGGGTCAAGGTAGCGCCGTCACTTGATAGTGATTATGGACTCGGCACAGTGGTTCAAAAGTTAATAATCAAATCATTAGTTTAAGTATAGCATGCTATAATAAACATAAAAAGAATTATTCAAACTAGAGCTCTTACTCTTGCTTAACTTTGAGTAATTAAAAACACACAAATATTTACAAAATAATTCGAGATAATATTCTCTAAAATATTCATATTAGTTATAATTTGGCTTAACCCAAGCATAAATGGTATAAATAAATAAATAAAATGTTAAAAGAAACCTTTGGTTAATTTCAAGATAATATTCTAAAAAAGTTAATAATTTCTTTTAATCCGTTTAAAGGACTTAATCTTCGCTTTACGCTTTCTATCTTTTTTAAACCTTCCACAAGAGTATTTAAAACTATTTATATAAGTTTTTAATATAAGTGTTTATGTCAGTAGTTTAATATATTTCAATTTTCTTGTATAACTTAAGACTTAGTATATATGTTTACATAATTCTAATCATGGAGCTTATTAATGGCTCCTGGATAGCACATTAAAAGAGCAAAATACAAAATAATACAGCATTTTAATATTAAATATTTTCATATATGTATATGCATTTTTGCAACCTTTTACCATAATCTTTGCCTCACTGTTTCTGTAAAAATTGAGAGCGGGCCATTTAATTTACGGCAGCATTCTTGTTGCCGGCCGCCTTCGCTTAAGGTTTTCGCATTTTTTATGGGCGATTCGCTTTCGCATTTCTGAGATGCGGGCTTTGGTGATGCATCCGATTAAAGGCAAATTAGCCCGATTGAACAGATATTAATAGTTGGATTTATTGCCCTAACTGAAATTAGTGAATGGGCCCTAAAATCCATGGGCTTACATAAGCCACCCCCACCACCTCTCGTCACGTAACAATCAGGGTCTGAAATCATCAACCTTTTGTTTTCTCGGGGAAACACAAAAAAAAACAACAGAAAAAAAGACTTAGGTTCGAAAAAAGTTGAACATTTTTGCTTAGTTTAATTTCACAGTTCAGTGATTTTTCGGGCGAATAGATCGCGGCTTAGACGCGCCCATCCCACCCTCATATGGTAACTGTTTTTATATGTAGTACATACCTGGTTGTGGTTACAGTGCGGATCGGGATTATACAGCCGTTTTTTAGGGAATATATTCATTTATTTATATCATATATTTTAATAAATTGTAACTTCAACATATAAAATTTAAACATATCTTTAAATGATTTTGGTTAATGCCAACTTGAATAAATTTGTTTTGATATATTACCTTATCATTTATAAACAGAAAATAAATAATAAATATATTGTTTATATTTATTTATATATTTTATTCCTTTTATATAACTTTATGGCTTTGTTACGCACTTTCCTTTTGCTTTCACAATTACAACTCTCACGCTGCCTGAGACTAGCATTCCCCTACTCAACCCTTAGCCCCCCTGAACTTTTAAGCCACACAAAAGTCAACAAAGCGGCGCTGGCTAAAGTCTGACAGTCAGCCAGCCAGTTGGCCAAAAGGCAACCTTGGCTACAAAGCGGAAGTTCACTGCGGCGTCGCTTTGGCCCAGCCTTGCCCCTGCTTCCTGCCGGGCTCCTTAACCCCCGCCTTAACCCCGCAGCCTCGCATCTGCAAATTTATGCATCACTCGAACCAGCAGCTGGCTTCATCGCAATGTAAATTTCCGACTTTCCATATCCTTCATGGAAATGCTAGAGCTTTATTTGCCAACTTCCCTTTCCGCCGCGATCCGTCGAGAATTTATGGCTTTAACTGGGCAACAATAAATAAATATTACACAGCACGCTGGTTACATCCGAGTGCGAGCTTTACTATCGGGATTGCATTTATTAATGGACGGTAATTACCTTTTTTTGGGACAAATTAAATTTATAGAAACATATTTTCTAGGTGCCACAACATCAACTAAGCGATGTCATCCGTGTTATTTACATTCGCGATGAATTATAGGGGACAAAAAATATATTGTTTATACAAAAAATAGGAAATACCGGGAATTTATTGCCTAATTTAAGAGCTCAATTACCCATCTTTCGAAAAATGTGAAATAATAAATGGTTGTAAATGTTAAGTGTAATTTGAAATAAATCAAGAAATTTGCTTACTTCCTAAATTATACAATATCAAATTGTTAAAAACAATCATTGATTGATTACCTATCTCACAAAAAAAAATAATAAGAAACGGTTGTAAATACTAAGTGTAAATAAAAATAAATCACGAAATTTGCTTTATTTTAAAATGATTAAAATATAAATAGCTAAAGCAATGTCTAAGATATCAGACATGTTTTATGTTTTTTAATGTTGATTATCAACCAACCACTAAAAATTACTCCAGGAAATACAAAAATGATTCAATTATTAACCTGCCAAAAATGCACCTGCAATATAAACTCACATTGACTTTTAATGGCAACCCAGCCAATTTTTTCCGGATATTTTATTGTACTTATTTATTGCACTTCAATATCGTTCTTTATTTATTACAATAATTTAATGCTTTGACGTGCAATTGTATTTTTTGTTGATCCTATTTGTGGACCTGGGTGTGGGGCAAATTGAAAAGCCATTAAAGTCAATTACTTGCTATAACTTTGACAAATTTTCGATAATGCTCAGCAGAGCGTCAGCCACGTGTATATGGAAATGTGAAAAGTGTGTGAGTGTGTGTGTTTGTGCGTTTGTTTTTTTTTTTTTGCGGGGTATGAAAAACCATAAATAATAAACGATTTTCATGGCGGGCGCAATTGGAAATCTCTTGTGCTGACAATTAAATGCAATGGAATTAAAGTCAATTTTCGCTCCGGCATTGTGGAGCATTTTTAATGACCAACCGCCTGCGTCACTTGACTTGTCCGGATCCGGATGGGGATCAGGATGAGGATGAGGATGAGGATGAGGATGGGGATGCGGAAGTGCAACGGCAACTGTTTGCCATTGCTTGTATCCTTTTATTTTCATTTTATTTTTTGCTTTTGTTGGTTACAGGGATTTACAGCAATCGTCGATTGCCTCCTGCGGTGAAAGCGTGGAGATTGAATTGAAAGCTGGAGGATTGGAGGACTGGAGGTCAGTGAGATGTCCGGCCTCCTGCCGACTTTTAATTACGCCATAATTTGCGCGGCTCGGATACAGCTCAGATCGTTACACTGACAAAGAAACCTAATAAATAAAGCCTGTTTTTAGAACTATTTAGTATTGAATATGGAAAATAAAGTATGTAGAGTTGAAAGGATATTTTTAGGCTGTTTGTTTTCCAAAAACATATTTTATCAGTTTAATTCCTTCGGATAAGGATAGTTTATAATAATGTATAATGCAATTATAAAGATAATTTTTTGTATAATCCTCCCAACACCACATCACTCTTAAATGTTGTTATAAGTAATTGTAGAAACAACAATTTTTTTCTAAGAGTGTCCTTACTCCTTTGTCGCTGGGCTTTGATCTGTCAGAACCTTGTCTCCGCTCCGAGTCCATTTCACGCATTGTTTTTTAATTATTTGCCCAACTTTTGTGGAGTTGTAAAGGGAAAACGAGAGAATGGGATGGAGTGGGTGGCAGGATCGGCTTTGGGTTGCCCGAATGCCGATTGGCGCTGTTAATGAGCCAACATTGTTGTGTTAATTTGCCAGGGCAGAGTGCCGCGGACAGTGTCAGACCGTACGGTAAGGTCTCTGGCAAGGAGGCGGAGAAACACGAAGTATGGGTCTTTATGGTCATTGTTTTTGGAGTTATTAAATTGACATTCACGTTGCCTGATGACGCGTTGATTGCAATTCCCGGCAGAAGGACATGTAATTTTTATGGCCCGCCATTTTTTGCCGAAATTCAATTTGTCATTTAATTGATTTTAATGTGCGCATTGCACACTGCACACTGGACATTGCAAATTTTCGCATTGCCACACGGGTTATTGAATTCGTTCTGGTCTGGGCCTACTATTTGTGTTTGTGTTTGTGCTCGGTTTCCGGCCGGAGAGCCAATCCACAACCATCGAGTGCTACGGAAAATGCAAATTTCCCGATGCCAAAAGAAAAGGAGAACGGCGCCACGGAAAAAGAGAGATAAAGAAAATGAGACCAGTGAGAGCTTTAACAAAAACCACACGCTTAATATTTTATGCATATTTTGTGGGCATTAAAAATTAAATTAAACAAGCAGATGTATTTGTGTGTGCGGCCGAGTGTTTTTTGTCGTTTATTTATTGCTTTTGCCTCGGGGGGAATTCCCAGGCCCCCAAATGCGCCTTAAAATATGCAATGCTCTGCACAAGCACTTAGTTGTGGGTGTGTGTGTGTGTGAGTGTGTGGTGTGTGCGTGTGTGTAGGTACAAATGTTGTAAAAACATTTTTCAAAAGCCTCGTCGGGGGACTACGACAACGGCAGACATTTTTTATATTTATTTGTTGTCTTTTTCTCAAAAAATTTTGTTGTTGATTTTATTCAAATAAAAATAATGTTTGCCCATATCAAAATAGTTGTTCATATACACTCGTTTGTCCAATTGTGCGCGTATGTAAATATATAAATTGTATTGTTTCTAGATCTGCCGAATAGAAATGTCTAGAATTTATTTAATTGTTGAACACATTTTTCGCACCTGAATTCCCAAGGAAATTTACAAATTCATGCAGAGCTGGGAAGTGTCAAATTTAGACTTTTAATGCTATGTTTTGCCATTGATTGTAATATTTACACAAATACTATAGAAAGCTGTTTAAATCCGAGTTAAGTTAAAATCCTTTAAGCTGAAACTTAAATATTTAATAAATATAAACATGCTACAATTTCTTTGCAAAATAAAAACCTCTAACTGAAGAATAACTGATTTATTTCAGCTTAAACTTTGCACCAAAATCTTAAATTAAACATTTTCTCCAGAGGCACACAAGCTAAAGCTCTTCATCCAGAATTCATATATTTGCCATAATGAATCGCCCTCGCGTTGCTCACTTTTTGGAAAACAATTGTCCAATGCAATTTGGCGAATGTTTACCTTACATTGACCCTACCAAATTGTTCAGAGTTTCCCCCCATTGATGAATGTAATATTTCGCTGGCAGCCAAAAGTTTATTTACCATGCGAATGAGGGATATGTGTACGTATATTCGTGCTTCGACCAGAAATTAAACATTTATGGTGTTTAGATTTTGATTGTACGCATTGGTTAGGCGCTTCTGTGTGCTTGGGCATTGTAACATGGCCAAATGTATGTATATTTGACAATAAATAAATATGTTGTCAGTTAATTAGAAATTCCATTGAGTGAGACCATACTGTTTGGCTTATTAGCGAGGCGCTAATTTGATTTCATTTGATTTGATTCCGTTTCGCTTACAAATTTATCAGTTGTTTTTTGGTATACCCCACCACCGCCCGTCGTCGCTGATTTGTTCAAATTTTTTGTATAAACACACCAAATTTTCTGCGGTCGACGGGTCTGACCAGAACCCATTCAGTCATGTAAATATGAAGCCACCGCCGATTGGGGCACTGAGAAAAGGTTCTATAACTATCACCTGATATGATAATCATTAAATGAGATAGCAATGGGTTTTCAATGATTAAGTTTTGAATAGAAAGAAGTTGAAATTCTTTGAGGAAAAATAAGGTTCAAAGAACATCTAAGCATCTATCGATTTAGATAATATTTATTCAAACCTTAAATCTCCACTAAAAGTTTATAGATTTATATCACAGTGTGTCGACTCATTAGTTGCTGCTTTTCATGTGGAAAATATTTGCGATTAAATACTTTTTACACATACTCCAGTTATTTGTTGTATGCAGCATGCCACAGTTTGCTTTATTTATCTTTTCGTGCGGATCGAGTGAATTTTTTCACTTCTGGCCATATCTCTGGGCCCAAGTACGTGAGTGTTGAACGCATTTTTTTGTTATTTTGTTTTTATGGCTTTTTACCACCCATCGACCTGCTGATATTCGGATATTCCATTACAGCGCCACCCACGCGCCTTTCTTTATTTATTTTTATTTATATTTTTTTTATTTTTTTGCCGAGTGCGAACTTTGGATCGCCTATCAGCGGCAACTATATCTGCTGGGTTTATAGTATATATATGTGTATATGGTCGGGCCATAACAGTTTCTCACGCTCAAAATATGGTTTTTGTTGTTTCGCATTGTCTTGGCTATAGCTTTTACAAAATTATTTTGTTAGTACGGTAAAACCTGCTATAATGACTATAATTTACCATGTTACCACTTGAAAACAAAGAGTAAATTCTAATGAAATACAATTCAAAACCTTTATGAGTACTTAAATAAACTCTTACATTTTCTAATTTTAAAGTTATCATAAAATGTATATTAAGTTCTGGTCAAATGATAAAGAAATTGTGATTTAAATTATGTTTCTATAATTATTTTTGATATGTGTGTTTATCTAGTAATATCAATAAAAATATTTTAACCATAACCATAATATCTATTAATATTTAATTATCCTTCGGCACTAAATTATTATTTCCTACCGATGATTATATGTCTTTTGATCTCCTCCTCTTATCAGTGGAAATTATGGGGAATTCTAGTAGCATAATTTTATACTTGTTGGAAATATCATATATAAGAAATTAACCTTTAAATTAAAATGTGCAATTTAAGGCATAGGCATATAAAAAAATTACAGATTAACACATTTTTCCACTCTTTTGAGTGATCACTGTATTCCTGAAGTTGTAACCTGACTTGCGGCAAGAGAATTGCCGTTTATGGACGCCAGAAGGTTTGGCTAAAACAAAAAATACATGATTTTGTTGTGTACTTTTTTTTCTGTTTAGTTTATTGCACTTTTTGGCACGGCGCATGCGCCACAGGTTACATTTGAGGCGAGTGTGTCAAGGCAGCTGCGCCGCCACCCTCAAAAAGGCATCACCGGCAAATGCGGATTGCAATTTGAACTGCAAGTGCCAGCCGATGGCTACCGATGCGATCGATACTCAGTTCATTCGGATCCGATCACTCCACTACACCCCAGATCGATCAGATCGCCCGCTGATCGGTCTAACTGCCTTTTAAGGGGATTTTCGATGTTTGTGGGACTCATATTTAATGGTCGCTAATTTATGGTAGTCACGCCCGACGTGGAAGGTATCGGTTTGAGGCGGTTCTAGCTCACGTGCTTCAGTCGGGGACAATCTGGTGGTTATATTCCTCAGATATCTTAGCTAAAGAAGTGTTATATTAAGTTTTTATGTGTATTTTTTTATGCTTGGATAGTAAGTGTATGCAGGTGGTCTACAAAGAATTTATAGATTAGACCTCAAATCACAATCTACAGCCAAAAAATAGGGACGTCATTCCAAATTTATAAGATTACGTATACGTACAGTGTACAGTGTACCTAGTACATTTGCACGTAAACCCTAATTTTTACTCACTTAAGAGCCAGTAAAACTACTTTGACTTTAAGATTAGAAATGTACAAAGTTCTCAAAGGAAATTTCAACTTATTTGTACATTTGAAGATTTGTACATTGTTCTCTACTCTTTGTTTTAGTGCGTATTTCCGCATATCTTTCAGTTTTGGCACATAAAAATCCATATCTTTCCCTTGCGCTCTTTTTGCTATCTTCCTTAGCCCTGTGTCCTAATTCTCGTCCTCCGTCTTTCCGATTGTTTCTTTGCTAAAGCTCACCAAGATGAGAGCAGATGTTGTCGAAGATAGAGAGATAGATGGAGAGCCTGCTGCTCTTTATAGGGCTCTCTTTTTCCTGCATTGCCTGCGACGCAAATACCGTTCTTTATTTTCTCCTCCTTTGCGCTTTTCGCATAACTGCTCGCACGAGTGTGTGTGTGTGCGAGTGTTTATTTAATAATTCGCCGCTCTTTTCTTTTCTTCTCTTCTCGATTATGCGAACAGCGCCGCTAGCTTCTCAGCCGCCGTCGCTGCGCAGTCAACGCTCTGCCGAAGCGCTGCCGGCATCGCCTACATTCAGTTGATTTCTTTTCTAAGCGGCATGCGGTTGTAATTCTTCTCCTAATCACATTGGATTTTTCGCACTCAATTGTCGCTGTTATTACGATAATAATAATATCGCTCTTCCTTTACCTCCCTCGCTCTTGCTGCTGGTATGTCTCTCTCGCGGATCGTGCTAAAAAGTGAAGTTGTCACGATGACACCAAAAGCTGTGACTTGTAATTGAAGTGACTGCGTGACTATTTGCGTGTGTGTGTGTGTGTGTCAGCTCGCCCGATAATAATGCGTATTTATAGCGCCTAATCAATAGTGATTGATGATTACCGAGCTTTAGCCCCAGTTACACCAAGCGATCAATCGATCGAGCGATCAGGCAAAGGGTCAGCAGAGAAAGACCTGATAAGAGAGCGAACCGAGTGATTAAGCTCACTACTTTGCTTTACAGTTATTGATCACAAATGAAAGTTTTTTAAAGTTCCATATTTGCAAGTATAAACAGAACATTCGTAACACACAGTAGTCCAAGATAATTGTTAAAAAGCATTGATAAGCAGGCGTCCCATAATAATCGAAATGTACCCACTTTGGACTATCGATAACTTGTGTAATTAGAACTGATATTATTTGTTTTATTCCCATTTAAAATATAAATAACTATTTCCAGATATTACATTTATTTTACTATAAATGAATGCGTTAATATTGAATTGGAAAAAAAGTTTTGATATTACTAAAATAAGAATAAAATATAAATGGCTCAGGGATGGGCAACGAATTTTAGTCAACGAAAAACGAAAGCTATTCGTTATTTTGAATAGCAAAACACTCTCAGCTTTCAATCAGAAAATCCGTATTATTTATTTCAGTTAACAAGAATCCGCCTTATGCATATACTCGTTAAAAGAACTCCCTCAGTTTGCCTTGAGAGATACATACATATGTACATAGGTCCTCACTTACAAATTAGTTAGGCAAACAAGTAAATGAACAGAAGATTACATAACAAGTGTTTGCATAGAACACGGCCCGTATAAAAAGGTTCGCTCAGATAAATTCCTTCCCAAAATCATGATAAAAACGTACACGAAAATAAAACCAAAATAGTTGGAGGGCCCTTGAGATTACGATTTCCGACCCACGCACGAGGATTATCTTTACTGTTATCACAATAAACACGAGTACGCACACGCAAAAAATTATTTTTCAGATTTGCGATTCATTCATAAATCCCTCTAAATGGAGTGATTTTCGGTATAGGGAAGATGTGGTCATAAAATTAGATCAGGGCAAGTTTTCGCTGTGTATCAAAAATGCAAAAATTCTAAATTTATAAAAAAAAAACAGAAAAGAAAAAAAATAGCAGCAACAATCAAACTCGCACACATGTTTCGCACATGTGTGTATTATGTATTAAATTCACTAACAGCTACAACAAATTGGGCTCGCCAACAAGTGTGTGTGTGTTGGTGTGAGTGGCTGATCAAGGCAGCGCTGTCGACGCAGACGCGTCGGCCGTTAAAAAATCAGCAAAGTGAGCCCTACACGCGCATGTAAAGTTGCCCCGCACACGAAAGCACAGCTCGCACACACACACATGCACTCGTACACCCGAGTGTGCCAAAAATAAAGTAACAACAACAAAGGCAAGACACAGAAGCGGCGTTGACTGCGACGCTGACTGCGACTGCGACGCAACTAACGCCATACAAAACAGGCGGCAGCAACAAAAACCATGGCGAAAAAAAAGGGGGATGAGGGCCAAGCGAAGATTTAAATACCCTTGCAGTTTCATTAAAAAATTAAATTGAATTAAATAGTACAAATATTACATAGTTTTATTACATGGTTTTATCAAAATAATACAGGAATTTGTTATTTAAATTTACTTGAAATTCCAGTCTTTACTTTGATTAAATTTCAAAAGTTAAGGAACCTTTGGAACTAAGATACTTTTCTATCTTTAAAATATGTTCATAGTTGGCACTGAAAGCTATACATACAGCATATTATCTAAACGTAAAAATATAAAAATATTAAAAAAATATGTATATGTATGTATATAAAAAAAACCCCCCATGGAGAATTTTTCCACATAAATTAAAAAAAAAACAATATGCACTTATTATATAAAAGTGCAAGTAACTTGACAATTCATACTTAATTGTCAGACTTTATTTTTTCAGTGACAACATATTAAAATATGGGCAGCAACTAATATTGAAAAAAATGTATTTCGATATTATATTCCAAAATTTGTGTTAAAACCTCTTCTTTGGATGATTCCTGCGCACGGGCCTGAAGTTCACCAAATATGCGATCGAAATTGAAATGCCCTCGTCAAGAGTATCAGAAACACACATTTTTTGTGCTTATGGGTCGTAAAGTTGACCTTCAAACAGCAACATTTGCCGAAAAAATACGAGCAACCAAAAAGCACACACACACACACACCCATGCAAACATGCGAAAAAAAAACACGACGAACGACAATCCGACACACACGCACACCAGCCAAAAATTGGCCAAAAAATTGCAAGCTTTTTTATTGTTGTTTTGTTTTTGGGCTGCGCCCCTACGAGCATACACTAACACTCAAACTTACACACACAGGAGCGGCGCGGGGATGTAGCAGTAACGATGATGACGCTATGTGCATACCATGATACCGCTTTGTTGCTGTTTTTGTTGTTGTCTCATAAAATCTAATTTGGCGAGCGCATTTTTACAGAGCAACAGACAGAATAAGAGAGAGAGAAGGAGCAACAGAGGGAGATAGAGATATATAGACAGTGAGCGGGCGATCGCTGCCAGCGTCACTGCTGCTGAGCAGTCGCCAGTTTCTTAAAGTCTTTCGATGCTGTTTTACATATTTTTCCAATATTTGTAGTCTTCCTAAGTTATTTCCTATTTACTAAAATAAAGTTGTTAATGGGATGTAAAATTTTTTTTTATATTTTTATTTAACTATGAGATTTAGTTTGATCTTCTTTTGCTAACATTTTTATACCACATAAAGAAAAACAATTTTAAGTTCTTTTAATGATCTAAAATCGCTATATTTTAATGATTTTTTTAAGGTACATACATATGTCAGTAATTTTATTGCAGTATTTTTTATGTTATGTACATTAATCATATATTTCCAAAGAAAACTATTTTTGTTTGATAAAGGATTTAAAAATCATCTAAAAAAATATCAAATAAGCAAAATACTGATCTCCTTGATTATTTGTACCTTTAGCTTATGGATTTTAGCTAAAACCTTTCCCAATAGGAACTAAGAAATCCCCAAACTTAAAACAAACATATTTTTAAAGGTTTTAAGGTGTTTCGCTTAATTTTATATTTTCTAAACAATTTTTAACATTCATAGTATGTATGTATGTCCAATTAATACATGTTCAATTAATTCATATTTACATATAATACATAAGTAATTAAATGAATTCAATTAGTTTTAAAATATTTAAATTTTTCAAATTTCCTGTTAATTGTTATTAATTTGTGTGAGACATTTTTTTTGCAAACATTTTTGAGCTGGCAAACATTTTGCGCTTTTATGCTTTTCTCACACACTCTCTCTCTCTTTCTCTTTCTGCTCATGCTGTGCGAATTTCGAGAGAGCACATGTTGCGAGCGAGAGAAATGGCGCTCTTTCGTGCAAAAGTTTGCTCGTGTGTGCCGCCTGTGAGGGTGTGAGTGTTTGCGAGCGGCGATCGGTATCAAGGTTTTTGGCAATTTGGTTCGCGTCCGCCGCTTCAGTCGGTTGGTAGGTCGCGTCGTCGTCGCTTCTCTGCCGCTGCCTCTGCTGCCGTTGCTGCCTCAGTCGGCTGCGCCTTTTTCTAGTTGCGTTGCTTTTTCTGCGTTTTTTTTCCTTCTTTTTCGTATTTTTATATTCGCTCGCTTCTTCTGTTTTTGCGAATTGCCGTGCGGAGATCAGCGGCTCGCGTGCGCTCAAAATACAAAAAAAACAAAATTCACAAATCGCTCTGCCGCGCTCTGCCTGCGCCCACAGCGCCGTCGACGCCAGCGGCGACGCACGTTTCGCGCGGCACTCTTAACCTATTTTCTCGGCAAGCGAACATTAGTTACAATTTTGTTGTGATGTTGCGCGGCAGATACGCGGCGGATTCGGACGGGTTGCGTTTGCGCGAATTCTAAACTCACACATACTCTTACACACACACACAAACACGCCTACGCCCACGCCCACCCACACACACCCATGGATCGGGGCAGTAAATAATTGCAACAAAAGTGCGGCGAAATTGCAGTCGGAAAAGCTGAAGGAAAATTAAACAAATTATTTTCTTACAAAAAAAAGTTTGGCAAAATCATAAAATTTGGATATACAAATTTTGTCAAATAGGAAGAATATAAATTAATCATAATCAATTTCATTACAAAAATAGTGCTAAAATCAGTGCCTTAAGAAGCCATAAAATAAATAATATCGTAGCGCGGCCGATCATCAAAGATCAGTGCTGAGAAAAATGTGGTGCCTTGATAGGATTTTAAAGTTTTATGCTTAAAACTGCTGGGCAGCTAGAAACCCAAATTATACATATACTAATATATTCAAAACTGAACCCAACTGTACCTCTCGCCACCAAAGCGATCGTCGCGAATAAAAACAAAAAAAAAGAAGATAATCAACGCATCAAATTGGATTACACAAACTTTTGGCTGCTGCAATCACTCTGGGAAAGGTTAGTACTAACATTCTATCATATCACGTATACGACCTGTCTCAACGCCTCAACGAAAGTGAAAGGGTGTAGAAATTGTGTGTGTGGAGAGGCCAGAAAAAAGTGTACCGAAACGAACCGAGAGCCGAGAACGGAAAGCGAAAGTGCCCAAGTGTTGCGCATTAAGTAATACGAATACCCATACACAGTGTACCCATAATCGCATACTGCACATACTATATAGTGCGCGGACAAGTGTACAAGATAACGTTTATTTTTCCTGCGAATTTCCAGCAAAACCAGGCATTCCTTAGCCCAGTTGGCCATTACTACACACTTGATGGGGGAATATACATACATATATGGGTGTGTGCAAAGGGACAGATAGAAGAGGGTATCTACAACCCCTCAGATAAACGTTCTGGTGGTCTAGCGCTCTTTGAAAGTGAAAATCCGATTAGCTAAGCATCAGCACAGCTCATCCATCCGGCGAGTGTGTTATATAATCCCAAGAAATGTGTCGAATGTCAGGGTAGAGCGCAGATTTTGTATTTTTCTTCTGACATTCTTTTATCGTAGCCGGAAGACAAGTGATATCTTCTTGGCTTACCTGATCTTCAGGCTGTTCTGTAACGATTTTTACAATGTCTTGAAGAATGCTATCCAAAGATAAATGAACTGCTTCTTCTGCCGCTGATGTAACTTTTGATACCTATTACCTCTAACTTAAAGATATGCTATAGCGATTCCTAGATACGCCTTGAAAGAAAATACTATTTTAACTAAAAATTCTAATGTTTTCAACTTTTACTAGATTTTATAAACATAGAAATCTTCTTTAACAGTCCTTTTTAAGGGATTCTTCTAGTTACAAGCACGAAATTTTAGCCTATTTTCAGAAATTAATTGTGTAAGATAATGAGATAATTTTTGTTATTACTTTTGTACATATTTAAACTTAACACTATGGGAAATTTTAAGTGTATATAGCTAATCATTCGTTGTTTATTTGGGGTCAAAGAAGGGTCATCCAAATTTTTGAGGTAATTTTTCTGGTATCATAACTACCCTTCAACTTGCCTTAAATGACAAAAATTAATTTTATTTATGTTCAATTTTACGTTTTCTATGCTTCTCCGAGTACGATTTTTTTTAAATTAAAAATTGTTTTTAATATAATTTTTTTGTGTAATATATTTTATTTTCAACCATGTTTTTTCACCTGTTGGAGGGTGTAAAAATTAAACAAAAAATTCTAAAAGAAATCGTACTAGAAGGAGCATAGATATTTGTTTGATAAAGAAGTGGGGAAAAAATTGGTTCAATTCGATGAAAATTACTGGTAAAAGTGTTACCAGAAAGTTTAAAAAATGAGATTTTCGGGAAAACGCGTTTGAAGATAGCAGAATTGCACGAAATTTTTCGGGCTTCGTTTCCCATGAAGGAATGCGAATTTTACAAAACCCTTTATATGTCGTATTCCTCAGATCCTATTTTATTTAACAATAAACAAAAAAAAAACGATTTTTTAAAAAGCAAACTTCATTTAGTTCTTTCCTGCCAAATTTCCCCATATAAAAACCCCCCTTTTATAAGACGTACATATGTTATGTATATCTGTGTCCAAGGGGACCTTCAACTGTCCTACACCGTCCGAAACGGGGAGTTTTCCGCTGATTTTTGACATTTCTTATCTGTGAAAGGCACACGGGGGACATGACAAATAGAAAAGGTAAAACCTCGGATCACTTACATCACAGTTCGCGATATGGCGATTGAGTGGAATCCATTATGTATGCGAAAAACCCTACGGTACAATGGCAATCCGAGCGACTATCTATTATCTCTTGGTACGTGTGTGTATGAGAGTGGGGTGTAAACCGAAGGTATTCACCACCCACCCATCCCCCTTCGCCCTTTCGAATTTAGCATATCAAGTCATGCGTAAAAGTTATCTCTAAAAATATACACGAAAAGTTCTCGCATACTACAGCGACCACTCACGCGGGGACCCGTACAAAAAACCTAAAACATGCGAAAATTATCTATAAATTTAAATTTTTACAATCTGTGCGCGATTATAGAAACAACAACAAAAAGTGCTACCAAAAAAAAAGAGCAACAAAAAGGAAAAAAGAAGAATAATAAAGAAAAAGCTTTGAGCTGACGTCAAACGCGCAGCGACAGCTCCGCTGGCAGCGCCAATTTATTTTACACAATTAAGGGTGTGCACGAAAAGCAGGCAGAGAGATCGAGAGAGATATGTATGTGCACACACACACACACACACACACATATACATATATTGTATATTCTTTATTCTATATTCTATATGGAAGACATGGGCGATCGCTCATGCCCGCACTCACACAGCACGCACTGACACACACTCACTCATTACTATGTGCCAATTTAGATTAAAGGCAAACGAGCGGAACCACGCCCCTTTCACAGCCCACCCAGCTAGCGAATAATACGTGTAGGGGAACCAAAAAATAAAAGAAAAAAACCCACAAAGAAAGGTTATCTAGAGGGTGGCGGGTTTTGGGTTACAGGGCCTAGTCCCGAACTCAGATTTCATGGAAAACCCATCAAGACATCAATTCAATCATGGAAAGTTGTGAATTTCTTTGAAATTTTTAATTATTTAATTAAGAACACTTGCACCATGTCATGTTGGCATTTTTTAATAAATAAATAGAGTTTTCTAGTATTTCTTTGATTTTATTCAAAGATTATTGCTCTAAAGTTTAATTTCTTTGAGCTTTTTTAGAATTAAAATTAAAACACTCTCTCATCTTAGGGATGATAAAGAGTATTAAAATTGTTTAATAAATAAAGAAATTGTTCTTGAATCTCTTTGATTTTATTTAACAATTATTGCTCTGCAGTTGAATTTTTGAGAAATTTTTAAGATTAAAATTGAACAACTATCATATAATTGAAATTTTGTAATAACACAAAAAATATAACTATTAAGGTGGCTGTCAAATAACTCCATAATGCATTTATTTTGAAATTGGGAAACATTTTAGAATAAAATACAATAGTAAAAAACCACCGTTGACAAAATAAAGAACAACAAATTGGCTGACTTTAAAATAATAAAAGGCGGAGAGCTCCAATGCACAGAGCCTCTGCATTGTTACCCTTTTGCGTTGTGTTATTTATTTATTTATGTATTTATGCAATATATTTATTTAGCTCTTTTTTTATTGTGATTTGTATTTATACGAGTGCCGTGGGTATGCGTTTTTCTCTGTGCGATTTGTGTTCGCACCAACTGTGTAAATATGAGGCGCAAACGGGGCTGTTATTGTATAAGACGGTATAAGAGTCTCTCGGCGGGGGGAGGGATGTTCCACCCTATTAGTTGGGTGTACGTATCTTTGTGTGCGGCACACATATCGGCCGAAACCCAGGGCCAATCTAGACCCTCATTCCCTCATTTTCGACGAGCAGAAGATCTCTCGCTCCCTCAGAATTTGTTCTTTGGTTTTGTTTAAATTTTTATTGTTGCTCCCTTGGTTTATTTTCGTGTATTTCGCGCCAACTTATAAATACTTTGCAGAGAGTGAGGAGAAGCGGAGGATAAGAGCTTTATAGTAGGTATATATGTATGGGCCCACCTCAGGAATCGGAAGACATGCCAAATGCGAATACCTCCCAAGTATTTGCAAACAAAAACATAAATTATTTTGTTTGCCTGAATGGATGCATATTTATAATTTGCGTTTCGGGATCTCTTGGCCTATTTATAGTCCTCAGTTAAGGGGTGTGTTTTGTTGGTCAAGTTTAATATTAGACCTCTCCAAGGAGGAGTGTCTTTGTTAGGGAGAATTAAACTTTAATTAAATAATTAAGTATCTAACTCTTAAGTTTTAAGGGAAGGTTGCATAGTTACAAGACACATTTTTCTTATTTGGAGTTGCTTTAACCATTCGTTGAACTGTTTTTTAATTGAATTAAATTTTTGTAAGACCCTAGGAAATATTGTATTTGCTTTGATTTTTGTTTTTATTGTAAATATTTATTAATTTATTATTATTTATTATATTTCTAATGGCAGAAGAATGTATATTTGTAAATCCTAAATAAGGCTTACGTAAATTTTTACTTTTTAGGACATTTTGAAAAACAAATCTTAATTTAGTTCAATTTCTAATATTTAAAACTACGAAATTTGGAGTGTTTCATGTTGTTTAGGAAATTTTTCAGATTTTTTTTAAGGGTTTCCAACAAGGATCTTGAAGATTACCCTGTTTAGATTTTATAAATATTTGCCAGCGATTTTAAGTAAATACTTACTTAAATATAGTTAAACATGCGCAATTTTGATAACAACTTTGATTAGCTTAAGAGATTATTTGTATTATTTTGCCTATAAATCTTAATGCTGAAATTCCCTTTATTCCTGCACCTCCACCTGGGAATTTTTCAGTCTCAAGGCAGTGGCACATGTTTCTTTTTTTCTGCTCAGTATATATAAGTATATATTTTTTTGCATGAATTAGGGCCACATGTCGGCGATCGACGTTACCAGAGGACTGAGGACTGGGAATTGAGGACTGAGGATCGAGGGAGACTGAGACCGGGGCCGGGGCTGAGGCTGAGGCTGCTGCCCACGCAGAAGCGCGCGCGATTTGTCAGCCGGCAAGAGTTTTCGTTTATTTTGCCGCCGCGCGCTCTGCCTTAGTGTTTATTGTCGGTTCTTGCTCATGTGCCGCTGCGCCTGAGGTTGCTTTTGGCAGGGTTTAAGTGGGCCCACATATACGCGTATATGTATCTCTATATAGAGGTGTAGGTACGGCGATATATACGCCTTCGCGCGTCTGTTTGTTTTGTCATGTTGTTTGCGTGTACTTAGTGCTATCCAAGTTGTTGTCGCTGCTCTCTCGTAGACAATTTCTAAGTGTGTTCCGTCGAATTTGGGTCAGTCAGCGAAAAGTTGCCCCTCGGGCCTGCCTGCCTGAGATGGTGCCCCTCTTTTACGCCACCACCACCACCACCGCCATCTCAGCCACCAGAGTGTCATTGTAATTGCAAATATCCGAGGCAGGGACAAAAAGAAACAGATACAGAATCTGGCGAGCATTTTGCCGGGAATTATTTTGGCTGCCCACGCCGCTGGCTGAAAGCTGTCAGAAATTGTGCATCATCCTTACTTTTCTTATTTTTTATTTCATTTGCATAAATATACGTACGTGCATAGTATCAAGGGGAAATTAGCGCATTTAATTGCCCAGAGAGTGTCTGACCACAGACACTTGACGTAATTGGCCGGCCAAGTCGTATTTGTTTAGTACTTTTAGGATCTTTTCTTGCACCACTTATGCTGTGCTGTGTGCTGCCAAATGCCAAATGCTGGCTAAAATTGAAATGAATTTGGCTTTTGATTATTTCGATAAATGCAATTTGCATGCATTCTGCTCGTGTGGTAACTTGTGCTAATTGAGTTGCGTTTGTGCGCCACGTGACGTATGCGCAATATATTAAGCATACGCCTCGTTTAATTCAGGCAGCACGATCGACGAATGCTCTCCACTTAGCAGCCAATAAAACGATGGAGAGTTTTATTATCATTATTTTTATGACCTTTAAGGAATGCCCTTTTATTTCTGGTGAAATTGGCAAAGACTTTAAATTAAATTACTTAAAAAAGGAGAGTTGTGAAGTGTGTATTCGATTTTGGGGTGTTTCATTAGTGAGTTTACAAAGGGATTTACAATAGAAAAAATATCTAAGGTTTAAGTTATAACAATAACTTAAAACTATAAATGAAATTGCTTTTAAATATACTAAAAAAATATTTATTTACCTGCCGTATATAGCAGTTCGTAACTGATAGATACAATATTAACTATCATTTAAAAAATCAGAAAGAAAAGACTTATAGGAATAAGAAAAAAACAATACCCCTGAATGATCACTGATGATTCTTGTAAAAATCACTCAAATCGAATTGCTGGCTCGTTCTGCCCACGGGCTGCTTTCGACATTTTCGATGGCAGAGCTCCTCAAGTTGCGGACAGATTCGGAGCCAAGTCCGGGCACTTGAAACCCAAGGCATGATCGAGTACTTGCTGCTGGACAGACTCCAGTTACCAGGGTTCCAGATTCCCGGCAACCGATTATAGCCAGGGGCACCCACAGCCGGCATAACTGTAATCGTTACAAGCGTTGGCTGTCGGCGAATCTGTATTGGAAAGCATCAGGCGGCACTGTGACAAAAAAGTATGGAAAATCGGGAAAATTCTTAAAGGAAACCCCTTTATTTTCGGTCATTAAGGGATAATATGTACATACATGCGACATTTCTTTTCTTTCTTTTTGTTAAATTTAATTTGATCAATTCTAAATTTTTAATTTATTTTCAATTTATTTCATATTTAATTTGATCATTTTAAATTTTTCGGTTGCTCTTGAGCTATAAATATTTACAACTAACACTTTGCATTCAACTTTATTGAAAACCCATGTTTCCTACAAAAATAATTGATCATAGTTTGGATTAGGGAGATTTCATAGGTTCAATATTAATATATAAATAAAAAATCTAGGGAAAATATTATAAGTTTATTTTCTAAATTTTCTCACTGTTCACTTTGACTGCGTATAGTTGGCGATGACATCATCATGACCTGCTAACGAGTGGCAAGTCCAATTCACCTCCGATCATAACTCAGCCTATGTTATGGAGGCCTCTCTCCGTTGCCCAGTGTCCCCTGATGCCCGTTGCCCGTTGCCTGATTCTCCAGTGATATACATACATATCTGTGATAGTCGGCTAATTTCATTTGTCGCCTTTTACACTATTTCGCACTTCTTTGCCGCCCACACGCGGCTCGACACAGTTTCGCACTAATGTCTGAGCGGCACAAACTGCAGAAACAGTTTTGCGTGTGGGCGTTCTATTCCTGGCACCGCGAGCACGCACTCAGTGCAAGGCAATTAACACATTTGTATCTGACAAATGTAAAATGTATCTTTTTGGTGCACTGCAGTCCCCGTCCCCTGGCCATGCCGCTGAATGGACTCCGTGGCTGCTTAATAATGCATTTCTCTAAAAATATGCGACAAGTTAAATTATTATACGAGTATATCCCGTCCCCCTGGTTGCTGGTCGGTCGCCATGTAAACGCCTTGGAAAAGCTGTCAAAACTTTGTTTTGTTTATTTTCCAGGCAATTTATAACGATGAACAACAATGAAGTGGTAAACAAATTAATTAGGATAAGGAAAATTGTGTTAATTAAATATTATATGAATTCGAAAGAATAGGAGCGTTGAGTTATTTAAGACATAGAAAGTAGTCGAATGATTACGACAACTTTATAAAGTTGCTAGTTCATTAAACTTATCAAACATATTAAGTTTGATTAATTTAAATAAATGTATAAGGTTAGATTTTTTCCCTGAGGTTAATGTGTTGAGCTTTTCCACCTAAAATTTTGAATTCATGGTGAAAATACTTTTTTTTGTTTTTGAATATATAGCATTTATTATTACATCTATTCTAATTAACTAATAAATCAACTTAAAATCAAATGTAGTAAAGAATATTTAATTATTAAACAAGATTTAATATGTAAATATTGTATAGGCCATTTGTTTTATTTCTACTGGTTGTAGGTAATTTAAAACTTTTATGTAAGCCAAAAACTCTCACTTTTTAGTGTCATCGATCACTTTAATGGGCCTAAAAGGCCGATCCACAAGTAAACATTTGATTTAGTTCGCCGGGCACGTGCATAAATCAGTTTGGCGAACGAACCCATTACCATTACCCTGATATCCCCCAACTCCCACTACGTCGCCCACAAACTTCGGAGTAGCTATCCGGCTTCGTGACCCAGTTAGGCGCAGCTATTAGCCATTTTGCCATTTTCCCAGTATCCAAGTAGCCAAGTATCCAGTGAGCTGTATTCCAGTGTTCAGGGCCCAGTAACCTCCTACAGCTGACCTTGCTCAACATTTTGCTGCTTTTTATTTGTATTTCAGCCGAGCCAAGCCTCGAGCCAAAGGCTAAATGGAGTTTTTGGCCTCAACTTACAGGCCGCGCTCAATCAATCATGATCTGGCGCGGCTGCATCAGTATCTGTATCTTTGTATCTATGGCTCTGGCTGCTAATGTATCTGTATCTGTATCTGTAACCGGTGACCTTCATCTTTTACAAGCTGGCCAAACCTTTGGCAAATGCTTTTGGCCGGGCTGATTCATTTGAGCCACGCTTTCTGCTGGCTGTTGCTGTTGTTGCTGCTCAAAGTTGACTTTGCGGCATTTTGCACATTTGACCATTGAGTCAAGGTGAACCGCGATCGCGCTAATCTTGATCTCGTTTGCCTTCTGCAAGTGTGTTTCTCTATCTGTATCTGAAGCTGTGCCTGTGCCTGTATATGTATCTGTATCTGTATCTGTGTGCATTAGCAAATCTAAAATATTCATTTCGGTTATCTGCAAAAAGTCATCTCCTCCTCGTCTGTGATTTACATTGATTTATAAGAGCTCCAATTTTATTCAAAGAAATCAGAATACATTTTAAAACTTAGATATTTATATTATTTATTTATTTGTAAAATGTAAATGTCTTAAATATTAATTTTACTATTAAATCATACAACAAAAACCTTGGGAGTAACCTTGTTTTACGCATTTGCTTTGTGTAATTTTTATTTCTGATTTATTAGGCGCCAAAAGGGCGCTGATTTCCAATAGATTTTGTTTTTTTTTTAGGGCTATCTTTTCGTGCTGACGGATACGGATACCGAGACAGATCAGATACAGGTATGAGCGATGCCGTGTAATGACCATGTGGGCGCTCATTATTTCTAGCCGGGTTTTTTTCGCGTTCGTTGAACTCGCAACGGTAAATTTACAACGCGAAAAACAACAGCAACAACAACCTACGCCAACATGTAAAGTTCTAAAGCAAAAGATAAACAGCAAAGCGAAAATTGAAAACTAGCAGCAATAACAACAAAAACGAGAAGATCAACAAACGTCAAACGTCAGCGTCAGGCAGCGAGGCAACAACAAATATCAACAAACTACTTTGTATTTATAATTATTATCGCTCGAACTCAAGTGTACGAGTGTCCGTGTGTGTGTGTATCTGCGAGTACTCGCGTATCTCTCAGATATACCCGCACACCCTTGCGTTCGGCTTTGCGCAAACTATTTAGAACGTGTAAATTGAGCGCAGGCAGCGGCAGCGCTAGAAAAAACCCAAATGGGGGAGGGGAGGGGGGCTAACAACTATTTCGCTTACAGCTGAGCGTTGAGCGCTGAGCGTCGACAGCGCTGCCAGCTTCGCCGTCTCGCACGATAAGGCGCCACTAACTGAAAGTTGAAGGCCATTACTGATACGCCCCGTGCGCCTCATAAGTATTATTCTTTTTCTCTTTTTTTTCTTACGTTTTCTACCCTCCCAACGGGTATGGTAATAACTTTAGATGCTTGGCAAAGCGGCCTTAGAGGTCTGCGATCTATGATCTATGTGCGATCTTCTATGGCCTTACAAGACGTCTGTGTATATTTGCTATCTATAAAGTATAAAGGAAGGAAGCGAGGATAGAACAAGAAAAGAAGCTAACTTCGGCAATCCGAACGAAGTTTATATACATTTTAACTGTGGTTTCGTAATATAATATTTTAGGACATTATTAGGGTATCTTAACTTCTCCAGCCTCGTCTCACCTACCCTATTTCTTTGGGCCGAGTGTGGGGTTTGCTTGTTGTGTGACTGGCAGTTAGCTTTGATTATCTAAGTATTGTTGCTGTTGACGCGTGACAAAATGCTTTTTTTTTACTTTATTTATTTTTATTTAAGCTTTTTTCTTTTGTATTCTTCTGCTGCTTATCTTGGCTGTGTGTGTATCTGCATCTTGATATCGATTCGCGGAGCGTTACAGCAGCAACATGTCGCAGCTGATGATGGGCCGGTGAGCGGCGTTTAACATATTGCGCAATTTGCTGATCGCTCAAACAATCGCCCCATCGCCCCCGTCGCCCCCCTTTTGGCTGCCACGCGAGCCCGCTGATAAGCTCTAACATATTTTTAAACAATTTACGTAAGCGGGACGCCGCACAGTGGCGCCTTAGATAGTTTTGGGTTGCAATAATCATAACTCTTGAACCA
>JAEIHY010019413.1:0-16096 GCA_018904565.1 Drosophila tsacasi
CCCCCTTGGATGATTCCTGCGCACGGGCCTGGAACCCATATACAATCATCCGAGCTCCTTGGACATGTACTGGGAGCTGTCCAATAGTTCCCTTGTCCCTTATTAATCTAAACCGAATCATAAAAACATGATTATCGTTTCAGATCAATCTTGATCAATCTTTTGATGATTCGTTCTAGATTAATGATTGTCCCTAAGATATTGGCTGGCTTACTGGTGGCTGCGCCTGTCTTGGACAGCTCGCAGTGCATGTCCCACGACAACCAAATCCAACTCCTAGCCAACGCAACAACAAACTCAAACAAAATCCTTTCTCCACAAAACCCATCTTATACAAAATATAGTCCATGAGATCGATACCTAAATTAACAACCACCCAGTCGAGCGGTAGCCCATATCCCCTAATGTTCTTAATTAATAAGTTGGCTCTTAGTTTATAACAAATTGTTAGCTTCATTTAAATAAATCAATTTGTTTGCGCTTACCGATCGGAACTATCAGCTTTATATGTATATAGGATAATAGTTTTGGTTCGGACTTACCCGCAGTAGAGGACACTCAGTTACCTTTCAAGCCACACCGTAGACTTGTCCGGGATTCATCGAAGATTTAAGTCCTTTCGAGTGAAGAGGTTCAGGTTCTTCACAGTTATTAACACAATTGTTTACAAGACTATTGTCTTATATCTAGCCAAATCCTTAAGATTACCCTTGAAGTTTTGGCAAAGTAACTTTCACGGAATAGTCAATCTTTTCGAATGAAGTCTTGTCCATTTAATCAGATAAATAAATCAATAAAAAACTCCAAATCACAATCCTTTTTCTTTAAAGTTTTCGCAAGTTGGAGAGGATAAACTGATCGATAGAAAACATCGTTATTTTTTTTACATTACCGTTAAATTTGGCAAGGCTGCAACTCTGCCGATTGGAACTGCTTGGATTTATCTTACTGCTTAAATCGGGTACTGCTTTAAAAAGTCGTGCAAAAAAGCATTTTCCTATCCCTAAAACTGGCCACACTGGCAAAAAGAAAACAATTCACATTTTTGGAAGGAAATTTATTTAAAGCCTTTAATTAACGTTTCTAAGCTTAAAGCTAGCCAAAATAATGGCCGCCCTGGCCAGCTTGACCGCCCAATACACGGATTCGGAAAATGAAGGAGAGGCCAGTCCGGATTCCCAAAATTCCACAGCTTCTCAGGTGAGCACAAGAAAATCAACTCTGAAAATAAAGAAAAATTGTTTCAAAAATGCTCCGCCGACAGGTAATAATTCCGCCCAAGCGACCCTCGCCTACGCCCACCAAGCAGGATCCGGAAACGAAGCGATCCAAACAAAAGAAAAAGAAGCACGCAAAGAAGGTGCGTCGATTGGTCAGCTACCAGGACGACACCTTGATTTCCGACGAGGAGGAGGACCGTGCGGCAGCCGTCTCGAGCGAGGAGGATTCCAGCAGTTCCAGCGACAGTAGTAGCTCCGACTCTGAGGGGGGCGACAGCGTCAAGGCCAAGGATAAGAGCAGTACGGGCAACGGGGCCAGGGAAACAGAGACGCCCATGGAGGTCGATGAAGAGACGGAAGGCTTTCCGGCAGAGGAACGCACGGCGGAGAGCTACGAGAAGGACCCCAAGTACGCCAAGTACAAGTTCCAGCTGCCGCCGGAGCCCAAGGGTAAGCCATCCGCTGAACTGGTGGCCAAGATCACCAAGATGTATACCAAGATGCGGCAGACCAATATGGACATGAATCGGGTCATACAGGACCGTAAGGAGTTCCGCAATCCCAGCATCTACGACAAGCTGATCAGCTTCTGTGACATCAACGAGTTTGGCACCAACTATCCGCCGGAGATCTACGATCCGTTGCAGTGGGGCGAGGAATCCTACTATGAAGCATTGGCGGCGGTCCAGAAATCGGAAATGGTGAAGCGGCAGAAGGATCGCAAGGACATGGACAAGGTGGAGCAGGCCACGGCGCTGGCCAGGAAGGTTGAAGAGGAGGCCAAAAAGCGGTAATAACGCTCGATACTGAAAAATCTTTCTAGATTTGATATTTATTTGTGTTAATTTGCAGGAAATCCAAGTGGGATCAGCCGGCTCCGTCGTCAACCGCGGTAAAGCCCACGCTTCCGGCGTTGACCACCACTGTAACAGGCACCAAGGGAACCGTCATTTCGGCTTTCGGCTCCCTGCCCAAAAAGCCGGCCGCTTAGTCATAGATCAACTTAATAATTAATTAAATAATAAAATATAAACTTGTTTAAAAATTCCAACAAAAAAATATCGATATTAAGCGATGTTTGGCGAAACATCGGCAACGCTGGTAGCTCGCGACCGAAAAGTCCGGCAACTTTTCGCATTTTTAGCTGCGCTGCCAGACTGCGGTCTGACAAAACTATCAAATAAAAATATCGCAATTTCGATATTTTGCAAACAAATTATCATCCTTAGAAAAATATCGATATATTATCGATATCTCGCATCCGCCTCGCAGTTTTTCGTTTTTAATCATCACAAAAGTCCGAATAAAAACAAAGCCGTGTTTATCTGTGCATGCAGGCGTCAGCACCGACGTTTTGATTCTAGAACTCCAAGTGCGTGGTAATTAACTAATTTGCAACATCACAACAACAACCCAGACACCGAGAGAAAAGAGAGAAGACAACGCAGCAGCAGCAGTGCAAGAATTTTTGATCTGAACCGAGCGTGTTGTGCCAGTGTGTGTGTGTGCGAGCGAGATAACATGAGATTTGTTCAAAGAAGATAAAAAAAGATGAAGATGCCGTCCAAGTAGATAATTGTAAATCCCTGTGAGCCTGCGTGCGTGTGCGTGCGAATGTGTGTGTTTTTTGTGCGCTGGCTGAAAATTTTGTTTAAACAATCTTGGCCGTGCGATTATTTCAAGGTGCATAATAAATGCGGATGTGGCCATTTACACGCTGCTGCAACCGGTATTTCGTCTCTCCCATTACCTGTCTTCCCCCCTGCTCCCTTCTGGCATTCGCATTTGGCTCTGCGCGAGCTGCTCTTCTTTGCCGCCACTGGCACATCACCCCTCCCCCTCGCACTTGCTAGTCGCAAGCTTATTTATAAAACGAATTGCAAGAGCGGAACACCAGAGGAAGAGGAAGGCGAAAGAGAAGAAGAAGGCACGTTCAATTGGAGGCAATTTCAATGGGAGAGAGGGGGAGGCGCCATTGTCTCTGGAATATGCATAATATTTAGCAAGCAACAATAAGAGGGCGAACCGGGAATGAAAGAAGGGGAAGAAGAGGAAACGCGGCAAGAAGAAGCAGAAGAATCAGCCTCATCTCTTTGTTCCCCTTGAATACAATAAAAAAAAAGCAACAATTGTAAATGACGCTCTCTGTCTCTGTCCCTCTTTCTCTCTCACCTTTTGCGGCTCTGCCACTTGTTGGTGTGCTGTTGTTGTATGTGTGTATATGTTGCCCTGCCCAAAACAACTGAATTCTATTCATTTTTGTTGTTTCTCGACCGCAGGAAATCAAATGAGAGCGCGCAGTCGATAAAACAGATAAAGGAAAATACTGTTCGGCGTCAGGTGTTAAGGTGTTAAACAATTCCAGTTCCAAAAACGCAAAGAAAAGTAAACAAAAAAAGCGAACGCGCCGCGTGTATTTATACATACAACTACATCTATGTCTCTGTGTGTGTGCGGCGCCAATCAAAAGCCAAAAATCGTCCAAAACTGACAGCTAAAAGACACAAACAACAACAAGAGTAATAATAATAATAATAACAAGCAACAGCAAAAACAACGAGAAGCGAGGGCATCGAGAGTGATTCAACGGGCTGAACTACATAAACCATGTCGGATTCGTATTATCAGGTGAGTCTCGTTGGTGTGTGTGTGTGTATGCTTGCGTGTGTCTACCGGTCAAATCAGTTGCTTAATATTTTTCCATATCAGCTTAGTAGCTACCTCTCCCTTGCACCACTGCTAACGCTGTCTCGCTCGGTCAGCTGTGGGAAATGAAACATTCCAACGGTTAATACAGTCTAAATTCGCCAAGTCAGGATATTCTTGTTAAAGGCTAAAACTGAGAATATAAAACTAGAATATAACTTTTTAAGCATACATTTTTCCAAAAAACACTTTAAATAAAGTTATAGAATATTTATTTCAACATTTGGCCAATCCAAAATGGTCAATAAATAAATAACACGTTTGTCCTTCCGATTCGTATTACCTTTTAATACATCAAATTTTAAATTTAATTTTATTATGCTTAAAACTTAAGATTCTCTACTCTTAAAAATCAAAAGAATCATTTAAAAAATGCCTGAAAAATATCCTTACCGAAGTCAGAATGTAGTTGTGATAGTCCATATCTCCTCCATATGTCCTCTTTGAGCCAATTTCTGGGCCCTCCTTTATGACGCACCTGTTGCGCACTAGGAGTTTCCGTTTTAGCCTGACAACGGAAGCCACTTGTGGGTCATCCCCCGAAGCCCTCTTGACTTGGCCCCCAGTGGACAAAATTAATAGCCTGCCGTGCGGCAATGAAAGCGGCAACAAATGGCTCTGCAAATGACATCACTTTCGTTAGTTGGCGTGCACAAATCGCGTTCCACATTCAAATTCACATTCCGTCGTCCGCCAAGTGGCAATTGGCATAAGTGCGTGACCCGATGCCTAAAAATAGACCCCCCAACTGTGGAAATCTGTACGGGTTTATTAATACCTTATGGGTATATTATAGATGCAGTTTTATACTATATATAAAATATTAAAAGGATATCTGTCTCTGACTTTACCGTAGATAAATAGAATCGTTATCTATCAATCTGTAAATATATATTTAAGCCAAGGACCCCGGTTATTTCCGATTGTTCACTAGCCTTTTTTTTTTGCCTGTGTAGAGGCTATTATTGCCTAGACTGCAATTAGATCGGGTGCCCGGCAATCAGTTGTGATTACAGGGTATTTAACTGTGCTGGCTATAAATAGACCCGCTGTCAAGTTGTTTGGGTCGATGCAACAACTGCAGTTTTGCCGACGCGGTCACCGCCTCCTTATCGCTGCACCCGCTTATCGCTCTTTATGAGCCTCTATAAGCAGCTTCTGTTTTTGCTGTTCTTTTTTTATCGGGAACAGAACCGAGCAGCATCCATCACGTAGTGAATGACCGTCGTAATTTGTATATGACTCAACTCCAGGCCAAAAGAAGAGGCTGAGAAAATCATTCAGTGCTCTAGTACTGACCCATTAAGTTCACCCGATGAACCATTCACGAAACCCCCGAGCGATTTTCAATGGTAAATCCGTTGTGCATGGATTTTGAAAGTAAGAAATATATAGGAGTGCATGTATATAGGAAATCGGTGAAGCCTGGGCCAGAAAACCAGATTCCTGAAGGAGGAGCATCATCAGCCAGCTCCTACTTACATACTTTGCCATTTACGGAGCGGTGGTGCACCTGAAGTTGGAGACGAGACCGCAGGTTGGCTGGCTTCTTTCGTTTTGGTCTGAAACCGGTTTCGGTTTCGATCTGAGCCATCTTGGCGTTGTTCTAAAAGCTGCTCGGCAGAACAGGGTCAGCCAGTTGGCTCGGAAAATGGCAAGAAAAATGCCTGGCTAAGATGCATTTGAAGAAAAAATCCTGGAAACTGAAACATACACACACAATAATACTCTAAGGGTAAGATAAATAGCATCCAATTTTGGAACATCTTACTTATTTTCTCTCAGAGTCTTTTGAGTTTGGTTTGAAGCATTTGTTGTTGATTTGTTTAACAAATTTGCAGTTGGGCAAAAGGCCTGGACAAACATACTTGCCATGCATGCGGAATGTTAGGCAAACAATTGTTGGCTTGCTTGGCTTGGTATGGCGGTTTGCGCCCATCAAGTGTCACGTGTCCCTGCTTCTGGCCCTCCTCCTCCCTCCTCTTGCTCGGCCATATCTCTGGCATTATTGTGTGGCCACATCTTGGCCACTGACAGCCTGTCAGAACAAACAAAGGGCCACACAGGGCCAGAGGATGGATGGAATAGGATGGGATGGTTAGGTGGTTGCGAGGCAAAGTGATCCGAGCTCCTGGTCGGATTGTTGTTTACCTTTTGACTCTGACTGCAACTGGAAGATAATTTCGCGAGCTGACTATCCCCCAAGTACACCAATTTAAGGTTCATTTTCACTCTGAAATGCAGTTAATCCTTTATAGTTATACTTATTTAAACGATACTTTCACTCTGAATCGAGCGATAAACAATGGCAACGGGATTATTTTTAACGTAATTCATAAATATTAAGGAAAATATATTAATAAAAGAATTATTTATTAGGCTAAATAATTATTTAAATTTCCTGCGAATAGATATACTACCCCTTACTATACAAGGTATACCACATTTACCCTGCCAGATAAAACCTATAGAGTGAATTCTTCTTCTGGAATGAGGTGTACACACTATAATATATTTATATACCTTATATTCCGTTTCCTTATACATATATTTTCAGAATAGAAATGCCGTTGCAATCTCTGAAGAAGATATAGATACTGCGGGAATTCCTTTAATTAAATTGCCACTCAGTCTTCGTCTTCGTCTTGTTTATACAATTTTCCGTATTTTCCTTTCGCGTCTTCGTGCTTGGTTTCCGCACATTTGTGTTTTGCACGAGTTTTTCTCTCGGGGAATGATGGGGATGCATTTCATTAAATTCAATTTGTATCTATTAAGACTCAACGATGGAGGCTGCTGCTGATAAGCTATCATACAGCGACTAGTGATTTTGTGATTTGTTTATGTAGATTTCTTAGCTGCGCAAAAAAGTTTTATTTGATTTAAAACGAAGATGCGATGTAACCGATTTGCTCCTCAAGAGAACTGAGAAACTGAGAATTTTTTCCCTTTCCCAGCTTTACAGATTAATTTGTTTATATAGTAGTAGCAAAGCAACTTGTGCTGTACGGATGATGATGTTGTTTTGTTATCAATTCGACCCTCGGAGCTGCTTTGCTTGCTTACATAAATTGAGCAATTAAATGTTGCAAAATATATATATATTCCGTGAGTGCTAGTCAAGCGTTCAATCGGACATTTTATTTCCATTAGTTTTTCCGATTTTCCCCCCAGAGGCCAAAGAAAGTGAGTGTTCCGCGAGGGGTCGTTGATGGAAAAGCATTGGAAATCATTTAATTAACTCGCTGCCTGAACCTTGTTTTTGTTGTGCTGCCGTGGTTATATCACATTCACTGGCTGCCCCTCTCTGCATTTGACTAACTTAATTCATAGCTCGTTATTGCCTGTATAACCATGTCCTCCTCCTTCCCCCCGCCATTTCCTAACGCCGTGGGCACATTTAATTGCTGCAATTGATGAGTTCAATTGCGCAAATTATTGCGCTGACTTTGTGCCACAGCTGCTGCTGCTGTTGCTGTTGCTTCTTTCCCCGCCGGATCGATATGAGTTGGTGGGGGCTCGAGGTGGTCGCCTGATTGGATTGCCGTGGCCTTGTTTATGGGCCAGGAACTTGGAGCAGGTGAAAGGATAAAAGACAAAAGGAAAATCTATTTTAAAAGAGGGGGAAAATCTTCCTCTCCGCTTAAATAGAGCATGAAATGTATTTAAATAAAGTTGTAATTAATGAGTTATTCGGCTTTTCTTTAAGGTTTCTTCATTTAATGCTTGAAACATTGCCTAATAGAAATATTTCGCAAAGAAACTTAGTAATTTCTAAAGCGGGAAAAGGTTTTTCAGTTGATCCAAAGAATAAACGGGACTTGTCCCATTTTCTTTTGGCAAATCTCTTTGCCTTGCGAACGGGTTTTCCCCTTGAACTCGAAACATTTGCAAAAACTCGATTTTTGGCGCATGCAGGTGTCCCCAATTACAGTGGATTCTTGAAATTGGGACAACGTTAGTTAGCCAGGTTCCTCGTTTGGCTTGCAAATGATGTGTTCTGTGTGCTCCAGTCACAAAGAAAGAAGGAAACTGAGAGCCACAACAAATGCAGAAACTAGTTGCGCCAACCAGTGGCAGAAGTAGAAGTAGAACTTGTCTAGTTTGGCAACAGTAAAAAAAAAACAAATAGAAATGTTGGCCAAGGAATGTGGTGTGCACCTTCTGATGCGATTTGAACTTGCTGCCACAGTTGCTGCCACAGTTGCAGCCGTTGCACGTGCAACCATCAAACAGCTGGCTTTTGTTGTTTGTTTGCTAGTTTGTTTGCTGCTTGATGCTGCCCCTGCTTGTCTCTCCTTGTGGCCCAATCATTTCCATCCAATTTTCTTTGGCGGCTGCTGCTGTTGCTGCGGTAACATTGGTTTCTATATAATTTTCGTAATTTTCACTTTCACTCAACCAAAAACGTACAAAATGGCCAACAAAAACAAAGGCCAAGCTACAACTGCCACTCCGACTGCGGCTATTGGCCATAAAGCATTTTTCAATCAAATTAACAGCATGTTAATAGCACAGCAGAGACATGCCATTTGCGCCGCATATGGAGACAGGGTTTATATCATTTACAGGTGCACAGTGAATAATGTTTGTGTAGATTGAGGGAGATAAGTACCTATAGAACTTTGTTTGGGAATTTAAATACACGACGGTGAATTTAAGCTTCAAAGGAACTATTGGAACTATAGCTTTGAATGCTTCAGAACTTGGAAAGTCTAAAAGATCTTCGCTGGGAAGGTCATATAGGCAGTTATTTATTAAATAAGATCGTTTAAGGCTTTTAAGTTTATAGATAAGGTCAATAGTTGAAAACTAAGACATGGTCGCCCTTTAAATCTATTTCTAAGATATTAGTAACAAGACCACCTAAAATCTTAAAAGCCGAAATATCTGCTTTCTTTTGTAAGTCTTAGATGTCTAAGTTTTGTTGTAGTATTCTATATAGCGGTTATAGCGTTTGTACGGTTATTGCGACGAAAACTCGATGGCTCAATTGGTTCCCATACAATGGTATTGTTTGCAAAGTACCACCGGTTAGTGCGTCTACCGGTTATAAAGACGTAAAATCGGTCCCTTGAAAGTCGCTATAACCGGATTCACCAGTCGTGCAATCATTTATATTTATAATAAGAGAGGGAGAGAGAAACAGTTACCATATAATAGGTAAGCGCATGATAGAACGATTGCACCATGGGTAAGCGAGCGTCCCGGAGCGCAGCGGAGAGCACATTTATGGTATATTAAGAAAGGGGAGAGATATTTGTATAATATAATTCAATATTTGTAATAAAATATTAATATTGAGAATAGTGGCACTGTTTTTTCTCTCTGTGTACTCACAGAGAGCACAGAGAGAAGCGTGCCAGGCTTGAGTGCAATTGTTTTGCAAACACCTGCAATGGCTTTGATACGCCGTCTCCCTCTGCTCTCTAAGCTCACTTCACACGCTCTCTTACTCTCCCGGCTCTCTGCCAATTTTCCCACTTTTCAGCTGGCTTCCTCAAACAGCCTCCGCTGTTTACTATTATGCTTTTTTTTATAATTTTCCGATCGCTGCAAGTGTTGTTGACCGCCGCCGCATTCGAAGTTCGAAGTCGGCGTTAAAGCCATAGCCTCGGGCGCTGCTCTCAAAATGCCGTTGCTTGTTGATTGAATGCAGCGGAGCAGCAGCAGCCACAACAACAACAACAACTACAACAACACCATTAACAATAACAAATAAGATACAACAATCAACAACAAAGCTGCTAAAGCTTCCATTTCAGAGATGAGTATATAGTGTTTTTTAGACAAACGGGAAATGTGTTTCAGATAAAGGCAGCAATTGGAGGATTTTGTAGATAAATAATATATTTTTTAAATTGTAAAATTAAAGGCAATTTTTTATTAAATATATAATCAAATATATGTAATCCATTTGAAATAACATTTAACTAGTGAGAACATTCCTTTATTTACATCTTTTAAACTCTAATCTAATTAGATCTTGAATGAAAAATCTTTATGAACTCTTGCCAAGGTAATCATATGCCTTAAGACATATATGACTATATATAGTCTTTATCTTAGAAGATTACACTTTATTTTGTATATGCCTAATTTCTTCTAGCTAACATATAGTAATTTCAAGTTTAGACCCTTCGATACTTCTAGTCTGAAAGTATTGCCACCCAAGCCCATCTCTAATCCGTTGGATAAGTGTTTGTGGAGAATCCATGTTAATCACATTACGTGTACCCGGCTAATGCCTCGCCGGTTCTGTGGGAATCGCTCTGATTTTTCTGTATCGCTGGTTGCAGTTTTTAGCTTTGAGCTCTTAATGCAATTAGGTAGAGTCGCTTAGAGTCGCTCACCTGTGTTTTTTTTTTGTTCTCTGGGAGATGTGCTCTTCGACACATCAGTTTTCCCACTGATTTGTCTGGGAGTCTTGTCTGAAAACCTAACTGTATTGTACATTCTGTAGCAAAAAAAAGAGGCTTTATTAATTAGGTTGTCGTTGTTTGCCGGATTTCGGCGATAAAAGAGGTATTCCCCACTTTAACTGGGGTTGTTTGGCTTATTCTTTTTACGTTTTTTACTGTTGAGATGCAAATGAGAGCAGACACCCTTCGAAAGATGTCTTGAAGGCAGCCAGTTGGAACTTTTTAAGGGGGAGGCAGGCTTCCTACCTTCCTACCTTTGACGTTGGCCGACACGGCGGACCCTGGCACTTCTTTTTCCCTGTCTTTAGAGCCCCCTTTTGGCCAAAGGCAAGTCTTCTTGGCAGCCATTGTTGTTGGCGCTGTGCTCTGTCATTGCAGCCAGTTACAGTAGGGATTCCATAAAATAAAAATACATACAGAAATTAAAGCCAGACTTGGGATGTAGTCGGTGCTATAAACGCTGCACTGTCTGTTGAAGTTGCTGCTGCATGTTGTTCAGACGACAACGATGACTTCCCACAGCCGCATCGATGCGACAACAAAACTGAGGCAGAGGCAGCCTTTAAGCCGAAGCTATAGTCAAAGTTAAAGTCGAAGAGACAGCCAGAGTTTTCCCTTTCGTTACGTGACAGCGCCCAAAACAACAACACCAACAAAAACTTCAACTAGAGAAACAATCACACGGCCCGAGAGGCACAATCCTACAGGTACAGATACAGTGCTATGCGGCTGCAGATACATCTGCTATAGCTGCGAGACAATCTGCATATCCACTCAGATCTTGGATTGCGGCATTTCCCTTTTCGCATTGTTCTGAACGTTTCTGCGTTTTCCCTTATTAATGACACAATCGACAGACTGGCTCATTTTCCGGCTAAGTGCGGGTAACTTTCCCGAAAAAACATTTATATTTCATAATATTTTTAATCTAACTGAACGAAAGTATTGCAGGGTTTTTTGCCACACTTTGCGGTTTATATTTTATACTCTTTCTTTTTTAATTACAGTTTTAAGACATACTTTGAATTGTTTGGTTTTAAATTTCAAAATAATTAAATAATTTAATATCATTTTCTTTGGGAAATATTTATTTGCGTCTTGAAGATGGTTTTCTGTTTTTTATTTGTAAACTATACAATAATAAATGTTGTAATAATACAGGTATATGGGCAACCATATATAATAATAATAAATTCTACACCTTCTCTTTGAACCTTGTCTTTATGTATTTTACAATAAAGTGTATGCCGCATAAATAATGTATGTTTTTCATAAATAATGTGTATTTGAAGAGTGTGATTTATTGTTTTTCCATTGAAACAATAGGTGAGTTCTGGAATATTTATTGAAAAAAAGATATCTGATTTTTCTGGAAATTTTGAATGAATTAAATGCACAAATTTCATTTTATTTTAAGCCTAAACTAAAAGAATATTAACTTAATTCCATTAAAGGGTATTACGAGTTCACTACACTCGTCTTGTGGCTCCAACACTTTTCCTTTTAATTTTTTTTTTTTGGATATGAAAAGGGGTAAGGAACTGAAAGAGGGGCCCGTAATTATGACGAAACTGGCTGACTTGGCTGGGCAACTTTTTTGGGCGAGTGCGTGGCTGTGTTTTGGTGGGTCTCTTGGGTTTGTCAACCTCTGGGATTTCGGATTTCGGATCTCCGATCTCGGATCTCGGATCTTGGAACCCGGTGCGACACGTTGTCGTGGGCTGGGCAACTGCCATGACGCATTCGACGGCTTAATTGCCGCTTTTCAGTTTCGCTTTTCCGAGCGAGCGGAGGTCTTATCAGTCGTTGCACTTGGCATTGGCGAAAACGCCGCTTGTATTTTCTTTTTTCAACTTTCAGCTGCATTCAGTTTTGGCCGGCACATCCAACATCCGGTTTTGTTTTGGGTTTTGCCACAACAATTTCCGTTTTCCCGATGAGTGCGATAAGGCGAGGTAGGTAAGGTATCTTTAGCAGAGGTACAGTGTAGTGTACGCCCTCCCACCACTCTTATCGATTCGGAAACCCTTTTATAAAGATATTCAATAGGTCAGGTGGGTGAGTCAGGGCCTTAACAAAGGTTGTGTCGGGCAAGGAAGGGTGGGAAAGGTGGGCTAAAAAAGGCAGCTCTGACTGGGGTGTGGATATCTAATTAGTCACTCATTTGCGGGGCTTCTTAACCTTTTTTTGAGTATTATTTTGTAGAGGGTTGTCGTTTGGGGTTTTTAATTTAAGGGGGAAATAACGATTTTATAAGAAAATATTAAAACACTTCTTATATAAATAATATACCTTCTTTTTAAATACATTTTCTAAGAAGGTAAATTTAAGAAAAACCCTAAAAAATAAACTTTAAAAACAAATTATATATAATAATTTGAGCTATTTTATGATTCTATGTAATATACTATTTTCCAAGCATAAATAAAGGGATTTTATAAAGAAATATTCAACATCCAAAAATTCTCGAAAAGTCCAGAATTATTTCCACCTTATTCTTGTTAATTTTCCTTACCCGTTAACTTAAAAAAGAGTAAACAGTATCCCGTTTTTTATGGCTCGTTCCAGAACAGAAGGGGCAACCTTGGGGTGAAAGAATTTCTCTCGCCTAGAGAGAAAGCCTTGGGCCAAGAAAGAATTTCGTCTAATTGAAGCGACGGCGCCACGCTGAGCCATGGAATTTTCCTCCATTTCCCGTTTCCCCTCTCTTTCTCCCTCTCCCTCTCCCTCTCTCTCTCTGTCGTTCATCTCATTTTCCAGCTATTTTCGGTGCTTATGCAAATGACGACACTTGGCTTATCTCGCGGCTTATTCTTGGGAATAAACAATAAACAAAAGTCGTGGCCAACTGAAATGTGTGACAGTTTCATAATAGCCAAAAAAATACAACAAAATCGGAGGTGATGCAGCTAAGCTTATTCTTTATTCTTTTATTCTATAGAGGGGCAAAGCGGGGATCTCTCTCTCTCTCTCTCTCAAATGTTAATCAAACATAGCTGTACAATTCTCAGAACTGGAACAATAATGGGAGAGTTAAGAACAAACGACCGGCCCCAAGGGGGGGACATGGGAGATGGGATAAAGCCAAAAGGAAAATTGAATAGAATCTGTGAGCGGAGCCAATTAACAAACTTGAGTTGCAGTTAGTCAGTCAGCCGCGCACTCTCTTTGCTGCTCTCTATTTTAGAGCATCATTTATATGGGAGTGCACTGGAAAAATCTTTGCCTTAGTTCTTGTCATGTAAATGAGCAGTTAAAACCGTTTTCCAGCAATAAATCAGTAATTCAATTTTTTTAATAGTTTAAAATAATTTTGAATATAAATTCGTTTCACTGAGGAGACAATTTAAAACCACGGTTTTTTTCTAACCATCTGAATATTAATAATATATTTTAACAGTTTAAAATATTTTATAAATATACAAAACTTGAAATAAATACTCAAAATGATATTCCTTTCATTAACGGCTTCTCTCACCGCTTGGAGCTCGCTTGCTCACTCACTGAACCGATTAAGCTCTCTGCTTGGCTTGGAAGAGAGCTGGGGGCTTTGGGTCTCTGTGCTGGGTTTCTTCAGTTCGCTCGCGGACTTTGAAAAAGCCGGTTGTGTCGGTCGTTGGCTGGGTCTCTTCGCCTCGGACGTTTGTTATTGTTTGTGTGTGAAAGTAGCGGCGTGCATCGGCAGCGAATTGCATAAATTGGGAGGTCTTTATACCTGCTGATTTTCTGTAATTTTCCCCGCACCATCTCGTGAGTGTGTGCGAAAAAAAAAAAACAAAAATCAAAATAAAGAAATAAAATATGTTTGCCAACGGATGACGCACAAATGCGTTTTGGCCATGTGTCAATGTCCTTAATTTTCGAAAGGCGCGCCCACGCCACGCGAGTGCAGAGATACAAAACCGAATATGAATCTGAATCTGAATCTGAGGCTGAATCCAGCAGATAGAGATACATAACCGCAGTGGGAATAGCCGGAGGAGTGTAAGTTTGCTAAAACAACGAATCAACGCGATTTGGACCATTTATTTTACGGCTTCTTCTCGGCTCGAGCGGATTTCTAGTTAATAATTAAGACAAAAGGCGAAAGATAAAAGCCACAGATACAGATACAGATGCAGATACAGCTACAACGCTACATCTGAGAGATACACAAAAACAGCACTTGGGTGAAATTCCATTTCTCTTTTATTTCTTGTATCTTCGGCTTCGGCGCTACCGCTTCATATATAAAAAGTGAAAATCCAAGTGACAATCAATTAAAATTCGAGACCATAGTCGAAAATCGATTTTCAGTTTCAAGCGGCCAACACTTTTTTCTCTCTCTCTCTCTTTTCTGTTCTAATTTTGCCACAGTTTTTTTTTTCGTGTCCGTCTCTTCTTTCGCCCGCTCATTCACTGGGCCGCCTCCGTTTTGGCTGGTTTTATTTTTATTTACGGTACTTACGCCGCCACCGAGGCTTAACCCAAATTCACTTGTTGCATGTGCTGAATAAGCAAAAAAAAAAGCCGAAATAATAAAAAATCGTTAAGAAAAAGAAGCAGCAGCTGAAAATGAAAATTTTTTAGTATTGCTGTCACAGTCGTCGATGCCTTTCTATGGCTTTGCCTTAATGCCATGCGACTGGGTCAACTCAGAACCCCCCCCTGCCCTGTACCCCATGGAAACCCCCTTGAAACCCCCTTTTAACCATTTCCCATATTGGGTCAAACTCGAATTACAAATCGTATAAAAAAAGTAGCGTTGACAGCTTCAGTTGTCAACTCTAAACTAAACAAATTCATCAGCATTCAACTGGCCATAATGAGCGGCTGCCTTTAAATGCTTTTGGAAAATTTATGATTGACACTCGGCGGGGAAAAAATGCTCATTCCATTTCCAATTTGTAATGCAAAACTCGTAGTGCGAAATAAAATCAAATTCGATCGATCGATCGATCGATCGATTGCGAGGCACATTTGTAGACACATTTGTTATTGCGCTAAAATCGCTTTAAGACTGCTTAGGCGTTTGTCCAAACTACACGCGAGCACAAACAAAATGGAAACAATAATAATAACATACGACTTGTTTTGGCCTTTTGTCTTTGTGCCTGTTAATGCTGTTAAGCAGTCTTCTCCTCATAAATGGTCAACAGTTGCGGTCTGTTTTCAAGTGATTTCGGTTTTTGTTGCAAGTTATTTTGGGATAGAGGTAACATGGTTAGGTAATTGGATAGGAAAGTGAAATGGGATAGGTTATTATTTTTTATTTTTATTCAGATAACAACACAGGAGAAAATGTTTGCAAGGAGGTGCTCTAGAATTCTCTAGTCTGAGACGCTTTATGAACAGGATCTCTGTTAGGAAAATCTCAAACCGTGATCATTTAGAAGATTGTGTGCGTATGTTATCCTACCTAAACTAAATGATTTTGTAATATTTGTTAATGAAATTTATCACCTTTTTGTTCATATTTATTCCCCATGTAGAGCATTCAGTATTCCCTATTGCCATAGCCCCCGCAACCTGTACCTTTTCTATGTAGAGTGCGAAAATTAAATCGCTCACTTGAACCACAAAAAACGAAATATAAAAAAAATATAAGAAATATTCCCCGTCTACACATGTTTTGTGTTTTTTTATTTTTTTTTGTGGACGTGCGTGGGCTGATCAAGCATCGGATCGGCCAAGGGTATAACATGGGCTCTGATATACACATACAAATGTTAATGTGTAGAGTTTATATAGCTGGCGACCTTGTTTTCG
>JAEIHY010019415.1:0-16283 GCA_018904565.1 Drosophila tsacasi
GGAAAAACCACAAAGGAGGATCAAGTGCGCCTGCTAATGACAGGACATTCGTGCTGCGCGCTGGCATTCAAATTAAATTCAATTAAATAAGCAAGGCCATTTGAAATGTGTTATCATGCTAAACACACGACCATTTACTGCGAATATATATTTCACCGGGAACAAACCAAATGAAATCATTCAGCTGTGTATCTGTGGGGCCATTATGTAACCAAAAAAAAAATAAAATAATTGTAACGGCTAACGGCAACGTGTGTAAATATTTGATATTTACCACAATTTGGAAATGATTTGAATGTAAGCAAAATGCAATGTTTATTATTTCCAAATTAAATCTGTTGATCTCGAGGTTAATGCAACCGCCCCCTAGTCTTGTCCCTTCCCCTCTCTTTCAGTTTCAAGTTTCAGTTTCATTGTTTAGTTGCTGCACCAAGCTTAACCCCTTTCGGCGCCCAGGCACCCCGCGCTTAACCCCTTGGTGCCGGTGTGCGTGACTCAATGCCTGTTTGTAGTCTGATGCAGATTGGCTCCGGCAACGGCAACGGAAGAACGTCAGCGGAAGTTTAGCGCATTGCAAGTGGGCCAGCGCCACGCCCACAAAACCCACTTTCGCACAACACGCACACACGCTGGCATACACGCACACGCACCCACGCCTCCCAGAAACACACAGCAGCCACGCCTCACGTAGCCTCAGTGCTGCCAAGGGATGCATAAAAGAGCTGCATTTCATCCAATATTATAAGTTTATCAAGAAAAATATACAAATATTCTATTGTTTGATTAATCGAGGTTTTAAATATCGTAAAATATCGATATTATCGATAGAAATATATCAAGTAAGTGTAATTTTATTAATTTTTAAAATTATTTTATGTGTATATTACATTTATATTACTTTAAAATATTTTTAAAACTAAATTCTTTTTTATTTGTAATTTGTATATCATACAGAATATTGAATTGTTTTCGGCGTAATTCATTAAAATATCGACTTATCGACTGTATATCGAAGGGAAAAGTCCGCTGGGATATCTCCACAAAAAAAGTTGTATTTCTTAATTATAAAAAATATATTTAATAAATCGTTATTTAAACTATGAAAAATTATTAAAATATAAAAACTTATGCTGTCTATATTAACGAAAAATACATTTTCCAAAATAATTTAGCTTTTTGTTTTTTTAACGCTGATATACATATTAGATAAGATTTTTCATTGCCCTTTTATATATATTATATTTCAAACAATAAAAGCTTAAAATTAATAAATAAAATAACGATTTAACGCATGTATATCGAAAGGTTAAAATATTGTTTTATATATCGATACAGCATGGGTATTATCTAACTTTTCTAGAAAAATTTTACGCATTTAATTTAAGACTTAAAAAAATAAACAATCTATTCATAACACAATAATTCCCAATAATTCCAAATAATTCATAACACAAGCTAAAAAACCAGCTAGCCAAGCCAGCATCCCCTGAAAAAGCACCAGTCTCACAGCACTGGCGGAAAATGCGGGAAAAGCGCAGTCGGACAGTGCGACGACACCCCGGGGGCAATGCAAATATATGCACATGTTGACATAAGTACATGCAAGCCGACGCCGGCCACCAAATGACGAGGCCAATGGAGTTGATAGAACCAACTAAGATGCCTTCGCATCTGCCAGGCGCTGGTGATGGCGATGCCCCTCAGTTCCCCAGTTACCCAGTTCCTCGGCCCCTCAGTTCCCGCTGTATAAACACCAAAACATCACGCAGGAGGGAAAGGATACGAGTCTAGCCAACCTCCTTTGCATATCATTCACACAGTGACTCTCCGCCCACTCAGGCCATGTTTATGCCCTAAAAACAAGGAATTGCTTACAATTTTAATTTAAATTTAAATATTGTTTAAGTAATTAAAATAATAATAGTTAATAATAATTAATTAAGTAGCTCATTAGGGCTTAAAAAGTAGTTTTAAAATGGGATTTTAAACTGAAAACAAGAGTCATTGGGTGTAGGGGAAATTTAGTTAAAAAAAAAACCAAATGTTTGAAAGTTTGTTTAAATTTAAATTAAAATATATGTATATTTGATTTCCTTAATTTATTGTTGGCTTAAGTAATTAATTCCCTAATAGGAAGAATAGTAAATTTGAGCTCTATATTATAGAAACATTATTTAATTAGTAACGATTATTTATTAGTTTATTATAATATTTTATGGAAAAATTACTATATTTTTTATACAATTATATATATTAATATTATTAGTATTTAATATCATATATAAATCAACTCTTCATTGCTTTTTTTAATTCATAATAATAATAAAACTGAATCAATTTGAAAACATGAAAAATCATTCATTGAAACATAATTTTAAATCAAATAAAACAGTTTATTGTTCAGAAAACTAAATCTAATTAACAGCCACAATTAATATCGGCACAAACTCCTCACCTTATACCAATTCCCAATTTATAGAGCTAATTATATGGCGGTGTAAACAGGCCGGCGACCGTGACATGTGATGGGCTGTGTGCGAGGAGGGAAGCCTTTGAGCCTTGAGGTCACTGCAAATGCGTGACGCGTGAAAATTCGTCAAATGCAGGCCAACTGACATGGATGGCTGAGGTTGGGCCTGGGATCCGGCACATCCTTGTGCCACCCGAGGACTCGCCGCCACCTTGCTGCTTAAATATGCACAAAGACTCACGCATGGCCAAAAGCCCGGCAAGATGTGCCTGGCCATGTGAATGGAAATGGAAATGGGAGTGCGAGTGGGAGTAAGAGTGGGTGTGGCACTGGGGCGTGGCTCAGCAGGCAACGAGTTGCCTGTCAACTGATTAAGCATGGGCCAAGGCAGCTCTGAAGGACCCAGAACCCAGAACCCAGGACTAAGGACCAAGTACCAAGGACCCAGGACCAGAGGCCAAGCACACAACCAAGTGGCTGGCCGGTACCAAGGATCCCGTGTGAGTGCCTGTCATCGCCGCGAGTCAGGGGCATTCATATGGTAACAAGCGATTCACACCACTTGAATTGCAATTAAAAGCCAGAGAAGGACTGCAGGAGGAATATCCTTCCGAATCGTATGCCTTTGCCCATAAATCAAGGCCTTTTATCTGGGAATTTATATGCTCTCTTGAGACAGAGAGAGGGAGAAAATCTCTGGCTGGCTGGGTTTACTTTCTGAGGAAATTAAATAAGCTCTGGGAAAATATAGGAAAAATTACACAAAGTCCTAAGAGCTCATCAGTATGGGAAGTTTATTGAAATAAAAATATGGAAATAATCTTAAACAAATATGAAACTCTATTAAGTTCTTCTTGGGAAATTAAAATATGTAAAACATGTATTTTTAGACAATTTTTTAATTTTCTTACCTTTGAAAATTATGATTTGTGCCCTGCCGCTGTCCATCTCCTTGAAAATTCGCTAGTGCGGCGCGGGAGGGAAGCGACATTAGCAGTGGCCGCAGTTTTGTTTTACATGAAATTATCATCGCACATATTCAATTATCCTGTGAAGTGGCGGCAGAAATCCCGCCGCGTCCATAGGAGCACCAGCAACTGCTGTTTTGCTCTAATTGGCCAAAGAGATCAGCAAACACAAGGTGCCGCAGGCGAAAATGAAAACTTGCAAAATACGCGTTAATCCTTGGCGCTTCCATGAACTATTACAACCCGCACTTTGTCCGCATCTCCATCTACACCTTTCACAATTTTTTTGCTTATTTAAGTTAAGAATTATCACTAAAATCACGTTTTTTTAACTTTGGCAACAAAAATTACACCCACGCGAGTGAGATCTGCCAGAACTATCGATGATATTCGATTGAATGCAATCGGATGCGTGGGAGGGAAAGAGAGCGCAATGACCTGCAGTATCGGTCGCCTGTGTCCCACTCAAAAGCTCGCTGATGCAGTATCCGCGTGCTCAGAGCACGGGATCGCGAAAAACAGAAATAAATCAATTAAAACGTAATATAATGCAATAGTTGCAATACAAATATTTATCTCTATAATTCTCTACACTTCTGACTCTCGATCTATCTTTTTAACAATCAAATTATTAGTGTTTTTTCATTAAAGTAAGTCGAACTAAGGTTCCTTCAGATTAGGATATTGGTTGTATCGATAATTTGAGAGTGAGAGTGTCATTTAGGAAGCGCCACTTGTTTATGTCATTTGAGAGCGGCATCGCCTGCTCCGAATGTGGATTATTTACATTGGCTCAGCGTGAGATCGCCCTTAATCTGCATATTTCCATCTCCTTCTATCTATCTAATTATATCTCACTGTGTTTCTCTATATTTCACTCTATCTCTCTCCAGCTATATATCTCCCTCTCTCAGGATCTATCCTTATCTTTCTTTAATTCTCTGTTTCCATCTCTCTCTCTCTCTGTTCCTCGCTTCCTCTCTATCTTTTTCTCTCGAGATCACTTGCGAGAGACCTCAATCTATCTCTTTCTGTCGCTCCCTCTCTATCTCTTTCTCTCGAGATCTTTCTCAAGAGATCTCTCTCGCCGCAGCAACCTCAGACCCGCTTTCCACCCGATCACATCAGTGCTAATAAGTGTGTAAATAACTGTTATTAACAGTGAAGAACCTCTGCACTCGAAAGGACCTAATCATCGATGAATCCCGAACCAAAACTGTTATCCTATATTTTATGCATAATGCTGATAGCACCGATCTGTGAATGCAAAAGACATTATTTATTAATTAAGATCTTGTAAGTACTTTAAAAATAACGGAAAAAGTAATATAAATAATAATCAGATCTATTAGAAAAAAGAAACTTAATTTCTTTTTTTCTTGGTTTCCTTTTTATAAAAATAAATGAGGAAACATATTACAAAAGGTTTTGGGGGAATCTACAAAATATGAACAAAATATCATAGCTCCTGGACAGCTTAAAAGTTGTTCAAAAAATTAAAGAAAAACGAAAAAAAATTATTATCATGCCTATAAAATAATAAACCGAATGAAACTCCGATTTTTTGGGATTACCTTCTTGGAAAATTAAATAATGCTTACGAAATTATAGAAAAACATATGAAAACGCCTTGATCTACCTAAACAAATATAGGAAAAATTAATTAAAACTCTAAGCAAAGACCTAAATACAAATAATTAAACAAAATTCTTGAATTTGTTGACATTACATTTATATTTTTTGCTCACCTCTTTGTAAGCTTACATAGGTTTTTTGCCGCTTTGCGAGATTTTCTTCTTTTTGGCGTCGCTTTGCGGAATTTTCTTCTTGTTGGCGTCGCTTTTGCGCTTCTTGGCTGCCGTGGTAAAGACTTCGACGCGGGCCTCCAGGCGATCCACTCCCAACCCCTTATCACTGGCAGCTGCGCAGCGTGGCGGCGGATCGCGGTTAATCATCTCATCCTGCGGAATTTTCTTCTTGTTGGCGTCGCTTTGCGGGATTTTCTTCTTGTTGGCGTCGCTTTGCGGGACTGTCTTCTTGTTGGCGTCGCTTTGCAGGACTGTCTTCTTGTTGGCGTCGCTTTGCGGGACTGTCTTGTTGGAGTCGCTTTGCGGGACTGTCTTCTTGTCGGCGTCGCTTTTGCGCTTCTTGGCTGCTTTGGTAAAGGCCTCGACGCGGGCCTCCAGGCGATCCACTTCCAACCACATATCACAGGCAACTGCCCAGCGTGGCGGCGGATCGCGGTTAATCATCTCATCCAGGGCGTCCAAGCGATGGATGTCCCCGATAATGGACTCCACGCGACGACGGTCTACCTCGGTCTTCAACGCCTGCATTTTGTAGGCAAATTCCGACTTGGGGCGTGTGACTGCGGCCAGTTCGGACTCCATAACCTGGCAGGCCTTCTCATTTGGGCCAGGCAAAAAGGATTTGGGATAATGATTACCCCACTTCCGCACCGCCAATGACGAGGAAGAGGCGGAAGAGGAGGCGGATGAGGAGCAGGAGGGCTCATCCGGTTTCTTGCTTAGCTGCTTAATCTTCTCCCGAATCTTCTGGCTCTTCGTCGGTTGAGGGACATACCGGGGATTGGGCTCGCGATCCGTTTGGGTGCCAATGGATCGACCCGAACCGTCGGTGACCACCACCTCCAAACGGGTGGGGATGCGCGAAATTCGTTTACGGGGTGCCATTATTTTATTCTTTTAGCTTTTTGAATATTTTTGGAAGAATTTTTTTTGGGAAAGTTTTTTTCAAAAGCCTTTCTCGTTCCAAAAATGAAAAATGAATGATTTATGTCAACCAGTTTCTCAGAGCTTATTAAGGGAAGGTACAGGCCTACCAGGAAACATTCTAATAATAGGATTTTGAAGATGTTGAAATAATTTTAAAGGCTTGTCTTTCTTTTAGTAAGATTCTGGTATTATTGGTATTATATTAAATATATAATAACAAATAAATAAGCAATACAAAATCGTTAGTATTGTTGTAGGATTTTTTAAATGTCTTGAAGAGCTTTTTCCTTATCAATCTTTTTTGCAAAAGTTAGCACAGTCAAATTTGATTTAAAAATATTTTAAAACCCATATTTATGCTTCGACTGGCCTTGTTTGTTCCGCAAATAAATTACCACCACCGAAAATTAACTATAAAATATACTACGAGTATATTAAATAAAATATATTTATTGGCAGGTTTTGGCAACTGAAAATTGCTTTTCAAAATAATTTAAAATTAAATATTTGTGCCTCGCCAAAGCAAATTAATCGCCGGAAGCGCAGATTAATTGATTTTCGCAGATTAAAATGTGTCAGACACACAAGGAAATCTGTCAGCGGAAATTAAATAAAAATCCTAGGCCTTGTCAAAAGCAGCCAAGAATGTAAAGTAGAGGGAAAATCCAGCGGAACTTGGCTAGTTTTAATTACCTGACCAACGCAGGCAACAGGTTAGGCCAATTACCATGGCCCAACTTGCGGCATCCTGTAACCCAGTAAAAATAATAAATAACAAAAAAATACATGGGTCCTGCCCCATTCCCGAATTTCCCAAAAGGGGGAGAGGGAGAAAAAGTGGTGGAAAAACGAGCCCCGCAACCGTTGTCTAGGTGAACAGTGTATGTGTCTGTGTGTGTTGGCTGACCAAAGCAATCGAAGGGAAATTAGTCACAATTGGCAGGGGAACAGTAAGAGAAAAATATATAATATACATTTCTTTATAATTTATTTATTTAATTTTGTATATATTTATTATTTATTTAAATTCGTTGTGTTTTTCACTTGGGAAGAACAATTTTAAGGATTTGCTTAAGGTTCTATATTAAAGGTATACAATTAGAACTGTATTTTGTTAATTTATTTTATTATTTCCTTTTGAAAATTAAGGTTACCTATCAACACTTAAAATATGTTTGTTACTAGCAACATATATTATGTATTTATATTTATATTTAAGTTCGAACTACAACGGTTCAAAAATATTTTCTTTAAGCATAAACATTTTAAATAAATGTTTGAGTCCTTAATTAAAAATTTAAAATATTTCATTTTAGAACAAAAAAAAGAATTAGTATCTTTTGGTATTAAAAAGGTTTTAAATATTTTTGTGTGTAGGTAATTATTAATTTTCTTATAGGAAATACAAAAAAAAATAAACATTTATCAATTTAAATTCGTTACTTTATTGGTTTTGTTTATTTCTTAAAATATTTGCTATATTTTTAAAATTGTCCCAATTAAAAAATGAAATCCCCTAAGCTAGTTTTTGCCTCTGTGCAGTGGCCGTTGCCGGGGCAACCTTCCCTTTGGACTTTTGTGGCGCAAACAAAGACCAAGCCAAGGGACCACAACAAATGACGGCGGCGAAAATGCAATTGCAGGCGAGCAGCTGAGCAGCTAGGAGCAGTCCCAGGAATGTCCTTCAAGGATGTGCGAGGTGAGTGAGGGAAAAAAGTGCATCTGAACTCCCTAAAGTGACACCCAACCCTCCCCTTTCCACCCAGATCTCGGCGAGCAGCTCAAGTTGCTGGGCTTTCCGCGGGTGTTTCCCCTCCAGGCTCTGGCCAATCCGCACGGCAGCCTGGCCAGTTTCCACATCGTGGCCGAGCTGCTCCAATGGCTGTCGGGTCTCATGGAGCCCGGCTCGACGCTGCCCGGCGGCGTGGACACCGAGGAGCAGCGCGTCCTGCTCGTCCGCTCGGCCACCGAGTTTTTTGTGACCAAGGCGGCCATCCGCTTGAATCCCCGAAAGCTCTATGCCGCCGCCGCTGTGACGGCAGCGGAGCTGCAGAAGATCACCCGCCTGCTGACGGCACCGGGCACCGGTCAAGTGGAGGACACTGGCGGACATTCCGGCGACCAGGATGAGCAAGAGCAGCAGCAGCGGGATCAATATCGTAGCCTCAATCCTGTCGACATTGGCGACAAAATGGAGGAACTGCGTCGCGCCCGCGAATTGGCCACGGATCTCACGCAACGCGGCGCCACGCTCCATGATCTTCTGTCCAAGGAGCTGCAGCACAAGGAGCAGCGTCTGGCCCAGGCCCAGCGACCGTTGGAGCTGCTCAGCGTCGAGCGGACGCTGAAGAATGCCATCCAGGCCAGCCAGGTGCGTTTGCAATCCAGCCGGGCCCAGTTGGAGGCGGCCAAGGTGGAGCTCAATGCCCTTGGATCCAAGCTCCAGCGACGGCGGGCGGAGTTGGAGCGGACGCGTCAGCGCCTGGAGGCCCTGCATCGCATTCGGCCAGCACACATGGCCGAGTTCGAGGACTGTGAGAAGGAGCTGCAGCAGCTGTTCCAGCGCTATTTCCTGCGGCTCCATGTCCGTGACGCTCTGAGATCCCAGCTGGAAATTAGGACCAAACGAGCCACGCCCATTGCCTCGCCGGTGCTGCAGAAGCCAGCGGAGAGCTCGATGCCCTTTATACCCGAGGGACTCATCGAGGACGATGACGATGAGGATGGCAATGACGATGATGGCGATGATGATGATCTGGACGATGAGGATGAGGTTGGTGGCATCGGCGGCGGCGGCCGGGATGATGGCTCTGGCTCGGGTCGCCTTGACATGGTGGTCAATGGGCGCAGTGTCTTTGGTTTGGACTCGGAAATACCCGNGATGAGGACAAGCTGCTGCTGCTCCAGCAGAACGGAGTGGGTGGGCAGGGCAAGCGTCCTGGCACGGCCACCTCCAGGATAAGGCCCACGACGGGCAGGAGTAGGAAGGGTAAGCAACTAAAACTGATTTAAAATCGATTTTAAGGTTTGAAATCTCTTTTTAAAAATGCCCAAAAGTAGGCTATGATTTCTAAAATTTGCTCTAAATCTAAATAAATAAATAAATGTTATTTTCCATAGGCAGGGCAGCCGCTGGAGCTGAAGGCCGAGGCGGCGAAGATGCCCGGGCAGCCAGGGCCTCCAGAAAAGGAGGAGGAGGAGGAGCAGGTGCAGGAGCAGGCGGAGGCGGAGGAGCTGAGGCCAGTGGTAATGGCCGAAATGGACGCAATGGTCCCGGCAGCAGCATGCTCAACTCCCGGGACGACGACAGCAGCTTTGGCAGCTCCGACAGCGAACTGGATGTGGGCGAGATCATGGGCATGAGCGGCATGAGCGGCATCAGCGGCATTAGTGGCATCAGTGGGATCAGCAACATGGCCCTGGCAGCCGGCGATGATGATTGTAAGTCTTGCAAATTACATACAAATATATCCATTAATAATATTTTATATAACCTCTCCAGTTGATCTCAACTCTATTGACGACATCAGCATTTCAAAATTAACCGGCGAACTGCCGCTGCGCCCGAAAACGGCCAATAAGACGGAGCACCACAGCGATGAGGATTTCTAGAGGATTTCCACAAGGATTCCTAAAATCTAACTAATCATTTTCTACGGATTTTATAGTCCAGGTTGTGTAGAGCACCTACAAAAAATTATGAAAACTGTACTACTTTTATATAAAGGCCAGATGTTTGTTAAGTAAAATATCTAACAAATATCTAATGTTTTTGAATTTAATAAAAAAAGGGTTCTTTTGGAGATTATTTTAAAATGATTTAATATAAATATGTTGGGAGTAAAATAAATATAATCAGGATGTTGTATGGACTCTTAACAATTTGCAAGGCTACATCCTCGATTATTGAAATCAATTTAAAGTTATTTCTTGTAATACATAGTGAACAAAGTGAACCACAAAGTTAACAATAGAATGAACAAGAGAGTGAAGAGAAGAGAGAATAAAAGAGTGATTAACGGGTGAACACCAAAATGAAGAAGAGAGTGAAGAGAAGAGAGAATAAAAGAGAGATTAACGGGTGAACACCACAATGAACAACAGAGAGAAGTGAACGTAATGAGCTACGTAGTGGAGCAAAGAGTGAAGAATGAAATAAACAATAAAATGAACACAGTAAACAGAGTGAACAATGGAGTAAACAACACAGTTAGTAAAATGATCCACAAAATAAGGAACATAAAAAAATACAGTGAACAACACAGGAAAAAAACAGAATAAATCACAGAATAAAGAACAGAGTTAACAAGGAAATTAACAACTGAATGAGCACCTAAACAAAATAAATAAATGTCTTTACCCACTTAAAAATTATCATTGCATTTATTTCATTTGTTTTACAATCAGAATTATTCAAAAACTCATTGAAATATATGATTATAGTATGTTTAATACAACATTATTCGATTCATATTTATAAATGTCTTAATATTAATACGCATTTGGGAATAGAATAAAAATAGATATATAGAATTAGGTTTTTCAAAGGGGACTCAAAAAAAAAAAGAAGCTAGTCCAGAGAACTTTAATGATTTTGTTGGGGGAAAAGATATATGTACAAAAGTTTTAGGGGGAGGAAGGATTAGTTCGATGGATTATAAAGATGCGACTTGGACTGGATCTTCGACTTCACTTCAATAACGATTCCGATTGCGACTTTCCCCGTATTATTACATCACCACATCCCGGCAGACAATCTTGGTCTTGGAAGACGACCTTTGGCCTCCGCCGTACAGGTCCGAGGATGCCGAAGACGAGTAATCGACGTGACTGCTGCCCGCCTGCGACTGCTCCTGTCGCGCCAAGAAGCTATCGGCTATGGCCCGGTCCAGTCCGGTATACTGGAAGTTCGGTGCTCCCTCGCCATCGAGGACATCCGCCTCCGATTTGCGACGCTGCCGCCGATTGGCATCCGATTTACCCGCTCGCCGGCGTCGCCGCTGGCCGTTCATCTCCGCCGACTTGGTGCTCTTGTGGGTGCGATAGGTGCCGCTCAAGCTGGCCGGATGGGCATAGATCATGCCGGCTCCCGGGGGTCCGGCTCTGATGTAGGGCAGTGTCATTCCCCGATACTGGGCCGGCATCAGTGGCGGCGGCACGGGTAGCAATAGACCAGCTCCGGCGCCGGGCGGTGGTGGCTGCGGTGGCATACGTGTGGGTGGCGGTGGGGCCAGCTTGAAAAGAGACACAAACAATAATAAATAACCTAAAATTCATAAATTTAAAGCTGAAACTCACCCCACTTCCAGCCGTTGAAGGAATGAGCATAATTTGCCTGGATGGCGGCGTCAATTTTCGGATTGTTGGCGGCGGCAAGCTGCCCATCTGAGTGGCGTACATCCACATGGCCGCCAGCTTTTCAGTATTAACCTATTAAGAAAGTTAAACACAGAAAAAACATTGAAAACCTTTGAAAAATTGTTGAAATTCCAAAGGCAAACCTTCTCGCTGCCATTCAAAGACATGGCCTTGATGTACTGGTCAACCTTTTGCTGATCCAAGGCAATGCCTGAGGCATTCGATTTGATGATGACATCACGCAGCTCGCTGTGCTGGGATCTGGAATACAAAAATAACCCTTTATTAAAAACTTATTCAAATTTTAAATTCCAACTAGTCTGAAGGTTAGCCAACACTTAAATCTAAAATAAGATTAACCAGCACTTGTTATTTGGTATTTTGCCCCACCGATAAACTGGCTAAGAGCAGTATTTTCTGCTATCGTTGGTATTTGTCAGTGTTGAAAAGCCTGGGCCAGCTTTTGTAAAGTCACAGAAAAGGTAGAACATCTTTAAAACAAGTTTTTCGTAATCAGTGAGTGAAATTAATTAAATTAGTTAACTTTTTTGTGTCTTATAAGTTGTATTCTTATACATTTATTTAAATTTAACGTTTAATTGAACTAGTTTTTAGCTCACTCTTTTACGCTTCAGAACCCTGGTATTTTCCAGCGCTGCGCCAACGGCCACACTGATGGTGCTAATCGATTTATTTTTTAACAACGGCAAAAACACGCAAAAAATATATCCACAAAGTTGACGCCGATCAGCCCGTAGCTAAACACAGCAGATCGGCAGATCGATAATTACCACGTAGCTCTCCCTCTCCCGACCGACACGACACCCTGGGAAGTGCACCGACGGCGACAAGGGCAGCGGCGGCGACAGCGGATAAAGGAGGCAAACAACAACATAAACGCAAGCTCGCCACGTCAGTGGGAGTGAGCGAGAGAGGTAGAGAGAGAGCGCGGCAGCAGCAGCAGCGAGGCCCAAGGACCCCAAGGATCGAAGCAGGAAGAAGGAAGATGTTTAGTAACTTCAAGGAACGTTTTATTTCGGCCATTGCCCCGGACTTGCCACCGCTGCCGGGCATCAGCAGCGGCGACCGGGAGCGGGGCCATCACCACCACCATAACAGCGCGCGGCTGCGATTTGGCGGTGGCGGTGGGGGAGGCGGGAGTGGGGGCAGCGGTCCGATGCCCGACAAGTTCCCCTACGCCCGACCTCCATTCCTGCAGCTCCTCACCCCCGACGAGCTGCGCGCCTCCGCCGATCACAACGTTCGGCCGATCATAGTGCCGCGCGACATCAACCTGCTGCCGTGGGGCACTGGCTACGCCGAATGCGTCAATTCGGGCAAATCGGAGTGGAACGAGGACCAGGGCGCCTTCTGCCGGTAAGCACCAGCAGGGGAAGGGGAGGGAGAAGTGTGTGCCCCCCGTCAGGGGACTGAGTTACTCGTGTTTTGTGTTGGTAAACAAATTCACTGGAATTCTGTTCAGCTGTTCGGTCTCTTGATACTTTCTTGTTGGTTTGGTGTTTCATTCTCTTCTTCCTGTTATTAACTCTGTTTACTCTTGAAATTCACTTGCATTCTGTTAATTTGTTTACTGTATTTTATTAATATTTTGCTCCTTTTGTTGTTCATTCTGTAGCTCACTCTGTTGTGTACTCTCGTCTTCATTTTGTTATTTACTCTCTTCTTTATTCTGTTACTCTCATAGTTCTGTTATTCACTCTCCTCTTCATTCTGTAATTCACTCTCTTCATTCTGTTATTTACTCTCCTCTCCATTCTGTAATTCACTCTCTTCATTCTGTAATTCACTCTCTTCTTTATTCTATTACTCACTCTCCTCTTCATTCTGTTATTCACTTTCCTCTTAATTCTGTATTTCACTGGGTCATTTGCCCTCTTGTTTATTTTGTAGCTTATTCTTTTATTCATTTTGCGATTGATTCAGTTGCTTACTTGTTTGTTTACACTATTCTTCACTCTATTGTTCACTTTATTGTTTCTTCTTGTTCATTTTGAGGTTTACTTTTATTCTCTTGTTCATTTGTTCATTTGGCAAACTTACAGTTAAACCTAACTTTTTTTGCTAAAATTATAATTCCAAACAAATTTAAGGAAATTATTATACATTTCTATTGATATTCCTTGTATACGCATAGTACCCAAATAGGGTAAATAGTGATAAAAATATTGCTTATCGCACTGTAACCGTTTCCCCATAATGCCAGAAAATGAGATTATACGCTTATGGCCAGTCATAAATAAATTATTTTCTTTGAATTGTATTTTCCCTATAAATATATGCATTCAATTATAGATTTCTTGTTTATATATATATCTTGTTCCTATAACCCAAGATTGTTTACAATAATCCAATTATTTTATTGAAAATTATGCATAGTTTTAAATTGCCTTTAAAAATGAATATGTATATATTTATTCTCGGACTCTTTTTGTGTCTAAAGATTGCGTCACGGTTACTAAAACCCCTCGAGTTTTGCTGTTTGCTATTTATTTTTGTTCTTGGAACTCGAAACATCTCAGGGGAGCAGGCATGATGATTGTTTGCACTTGTCGCAGATAGTAATTTGATTTAGTAGACTTTGCTTAGGCTCCCCAAGAACAAAAGCAAGCGTAGTTGCTTTAGATGCTGCCTGGTCTTAAAAATCAATAGTGGGATAGTAGGAAAAATATATGTATATTATGAAGTAGAGCAGAGGCCATTAAAAATGATTAACGGCTTGATGTTTATAGGTTTTCCAGTGAAATTTCTATTGGAAATAAATAATGGAACCAGGAAATAAACTTTTTCCAATGCGAAATAATGTGATTCAGTTTATTGCTAGACTTTAGCTGATTTTTATGAGTTTTTATAATTATAATGGAATTGAAAGAGCAAGAAAATTGTATATTTTTGAAGTTAGAAGTGATTTTAATTCAATTTGAACTTAATTTGTATGTAAAATAGGTCGCTACTTGTATAAATCAGGTTTCTGTAGCCCTAAGAGAGGAAAAAAACTCTTAAAAACTTAACCTTTGTAAGCTTTACTCCTTTACTTTATGATAGCTAATCTCCCCTCTCTTCTCTTCTTCTCCTCTCCCCCCAGGCAAGTTCTCTCCGATCCGGAGCACAAGCACCCGGATCTGCCGTACACATACTTTGGCATCTTCGATGGCCACGCAGGCTACGGTGCCGCCCTGGCCGCCTCGCATCAGTTCCACCACATCCTGCACGAGAAGCTGGTGGACTGCCTGGAGCTCCTGCTGCCCCGCGACGCCGCAACGGAGGGCAGCAGTGCCGGCGGTGGTGATGGCGCCAAGCTAAATCCCACATTCCCGCACCCCATCTACTTCCAGCGACGCGTCTCCAAGGACGAGCTAATCATCGGGGCGCTGGAGAGCGCCTTCTTCAACATGGACTCGCTGATAGCGCAGGACAGCGATCGTTATAGGGACGCCGGCGGATGCACCGCCTGCGTGTCCCTCTTCATCGATGGCAAAATGTATGTGGCGAATGCCGGTGACTCCCGGGCTGTGCTCTGCCAGCGAAGGCACCAAAGGGAATCTGCGACAACGGCAGCAACGGGCACGGACTCTGGCATCGAGCCGGATCCGCTGGAGGCCAGCTGCTATCCGGTGCCGTTTTCGGCAGATCACACACCCGAAACGGAGAGGGAACGGCTGCTGAATGTGGCCCGGCTGAAGCCACACCTGATGGGCAACTATTATGTGGCCATGGAGTATGCCAAGCGGCCGCATATCAAGGACATGGGCCAGCGCATACTCTGCCGGCAGGGCACCATGCGCGGCTGGACGTACAAGACCCTCACCCGGGACGATCTCTGCATGCCGGTGGTGAATGGCGAGGGCAAGCGGAGCCGCCTCCTCGGCACCCTGGGCGTGACGCGCGGCTTCGGCGATCACGAGCTGCTGGCCATCAATACTGGCATCCAGATCAAACCCTTCCTCACGCCCCATCCCGACGTACGGCAGCGCGACCTCACCCAGGTGGTGAGCATTCCCGACGAGGACAATCGCGACGGCGACTACGGCGTCCTGGTGATGGCCACCGACGGCCTGTGGGACGTCTCCGAGAACGAGTCCGTGGCGCGCACCGTCTTCCAGACGCTCTCCAAGTACCCCACGGAGAAGCATCGCTACACGATGGTCGCCCAGGAGCTGGTGGCTCGGGCGCGGGGCAAAATCAACGATTCGGGTCACTGGCGGCTGGCGGATAGCAAGGCGGCCGCCACAGTCGATGACATCTCGGTGATTGTCATTCCCGTTGGGCAGTATTACAAGGAGCATGTGGAGTGGACGCAGAACTACAAGCGAGATCTGGAGCACAGGCGGCGGCAGGCGCAGGCCAATATGGCCCAGGAGGCGGTCAATGTGCTGAATGGCGTCATTGCCGAGGAGGCGCACGTCGTCGAGGAGGAGGAAGTGGAGGTACAAGCACAGGAGGAGCAGGAGGAGGAGGAAGAGGAGGGCGAGGTGGTGGTCCATGAGGCCAGGAGCTCGCAGAAGCCAGAGAACACAGGAGAAGATGAGAGGCTGGTAGTGGAGCTAACGCCCGCCCTGCAGCAAGTGCAGTTGGAGGACGCAGAAGCTGCAGCAGGTAATTAAAAATGGAAACCAGAAAATGCATTTGGGCAATTCTCTGATGTCGCACGCGACATTTGTACGCATTTAAACTAAGAACAAGAGAGGAAGCTAACTTCGGCAAAAGCCGAAGTTTAAATACCCTTGCAGTAAG